>JAVJIF010016656.1:0-101664 GCA_038442645.1 Agave tequilana
TGTATTTTATTCCATGTTTTCATGTATTACGTATTGGGCTGAGTCCCTGTATTTGTGTATGGCGAGTGCCAATGACTGGACATGTATTGCTTGTGACAAATGCTTGTATTAGGGTAGTTTAATTCTTGTACATATACCATGCCTATATTGTATTTTACTGTTTTATACCATGCATGGCCGACACCTTCGTGGTCGTTAGACTCTGGGTTTCTGCCCACTCCCGGGATGGCTGATAGCCACCGAGAGTGCGCTTAAACCCCGAGCGTACTTGACTTCCAGACCCTTCAGCCTCCGGTCTCTCACGATCTCGAAAGGAAGTGATTGGGACCGACAGGTCTCTCCGTCCTTCAGCCTCCGTCTCTCACTATCTTGAAAGAGAGGTGATTGGGACCGTCAGGTTCTTCAGCTCTGCCTGGTTATCATGATCAGCACTCAGCACTTTATCACTAGATTCGTCTAGGCGAGAGGCTGCCAGATTTTCTACTCGCACCTTAAGCCGAGTTGCCCCGGTAACCTTGCCAGACGCTCCAGTGGTAAATACTGTTTGCTATCTGTGCCTCCAGCTTGCTCAGCTCCGCTTGGTTGTGCTCAGCTACTACTCTATCATCATGCCACGTATTTACCTGATATGTTAACACTTGCTATGCCATTACTTCATACCTGTCATTTACATGCTACTATTTAACACCTGTTTGTATCACCTGACAACTGAGGTGTTATCACCTGACACCAAACATGCTACTACTTGGCAAGACCCCTTGTTATGACATGACTTGCCACCGGACTAATATCAATCTCTTGACTTGATTTGTCACCTGCCAAATACCATCCTCCTGTCATGCTATCACTTGACACCCAGCATGATATACTTGACCTGTGATTATCTCATTTACGGGAATTCTACACTTGTTATCCTGCATTACATGTAGTGACTTGAATCTTATACTTGTTATCATGTATTATATATACAGTGACCTGAATTTATAGTACTCATGTACTCCTGAATTCTTGATCATGTGTGGTACCTGCTATTCCCATAAATTTGACAACTACCTAATAAACCATAAAACTGGACAACTTACATCGGGTTGGGGGAAACTTGCGGCTATCAATATATGTTCGTGTTTACAGTGGTATTAGGCATGTTGTGCAACTAAAACTTCGGTCTGACCTGTGGGCCTCCAGGGGACCGAGGGGAGAGCTGGCTCCCTCCTTCCTGGTACCATCTTGATAAGGGCATCCATAAGACCCTCCTGAATCGCCTTGCGGTAGGTTCCGTCACCAAGCAACGGAACATCATGGGCCGTGGTCCCGGGTATGCACGGGACCCACTGTAAACATTGTTCGTTGATACCCCCGTTGGTTTCCAATAACAATCTTGCTTTACTCAGATGTGGATATATGTGTGCTGGGATGCTAGTTCACATATCTAGACATCAGGGTAAGACGAGTAATAATAATAATAATAATAAAAGATGCCAACCAGGATCCGTTGTATGCTTTGCCGAATTTGCTTCCATCGGGTTTTACATTGGATTTTCGGTATTATGATTATTATCATATTAGCTACTCATATCCTGTTTTATTACCCATGTTCCATTCCATCAGTCTACTGCTCCTATCTTATCATTCCATGAGTAGTTCCTGCTTGATATCACTTGTTATATATCTACCTGATTATACATGCTTATGCTCACGACACGGTTTTCAATGCATGATTATGATTCGGTTTTCAATACACTTGTACTTATCTCAGCACGCCATCCGGCTTTTGTATCACCACTCGCCTGGGGAGTTCTATCTGACTCCCCTGGATTCTCATGTCCAGGTCATGGAGCTTGGAGCGTGTGGATTCCCCCAGTTGTTGATCAGAGTGGCGCAGCGGTAGTATGGATCTCCAGCAGACTATCTGAAGCTCTATCCTTCCAGGCCCCTGTGTGCCTCTCGAGTTTTCCTTTTGAAACCTCGTGAGTGCTTTGTACTGTTCATACTTGTACATCCTTGTATTCTCGCATTTGCGCCATGTTGTGATGTAATATTATTGTAATATTTGTCACCTCTGGTGATAACTTGTAATTGTACTCATGTGTTGGAATGTATAATGCACCATTTGCTTCCGTACTCTGATTCTTGCCTGTACTGATGCTTAGCGTATATACGTGAGGGTATTTCTGACCTGCGTATATACGTTGCAGTAACGTCCCCGTACCCGCCGGGATCGGGGCGTTACAGGATGGTATAAGAGCCTAGGTTCTCACATCCTCAGTACGTCAAGACTGCAAATTAATGATAAAGAAATTTGCAACTGGAATGCATGAGTCCTGGTTATACAATCCAACTACAAGTACAGAGTTATCTATTCATTCTTGATCATCCTTCCTTTGATTCCTAATCCCTTCCATCTTTCCCCTGTTTTGGTTTTTCGAAGCCTTATACCAATTAAGATATGAGTAGACTAGAAAGGTAGTGGCTGGTTCTGAAGAAAGCTATTATATGATCTCTTCGGCTGACTCTATGGTGCTCGGGTATTCCAGGATTGATCCTAATCGGGTTATCTTTCAGAAGTCAGTTGTCGGAATTCTCTACGGATATTCTACATTCTCGGTTATATCTTTCAGAGTGATTGATGCCTGGTATTCGGAATTCTCAATTATCGGTCTTCTTTATTATGCTCAGGACTATCAGGGTTTTCTTTATCTTCAGTATTCTGGCTCATTCTTGAAAATCACCTAGAGGGGGGTGAATAGGTGATAATGCTAATCAATGCACAATTAAAAAAAATATGGAGCAACAATCTCACAAAGCAAGTGAATATAGCAATGACAATTAAGAGCAAGTAGTAATAGCAATGAAAGTAGAGCAAGAACAAGGAAAAGTAAACCAAACGCAAACACCAAGATTTGTTATCGAGGTTCAAGCACCCAGCTCTACTTCCCCGCCTTCCCAGAAGGATTCCAACCACTTCCACTAACACAAAAATGTCACAAATACACCGGAGTACCCAACTCCACAATCTCAAGTACAAGCAATCTCTGAGTAGTCAAAAGACCACAAACTCTCTCTTGCAAAATTCTCTTCCCTTACAAAGGTCCTTAGAGAATTAATGAGTAGGAATGAAGCTCTTGTGTGTAAGGAGAAAAGAAAATGAAATCAGAGAATTCTTGAAAACACTTCAGAAAATGAGAGAGAATTTCAGCACAAAAACCAAGAAACCAAATCTTTTGAATGCCTTAAACTTTTGGAATTTTTGAGAATTTTTCTTGTTATAATTGTAATCCAATCTCTCCCCAAACACCCCTATTTATAGGAGAGGGCTAGGGTTTAGAGATAAAACATTTTTAAGGCTAATCAGAATGTATTAAAACCAAAACAAGTCACTTAAACACACTTAAGTGAGAAAAGGACAAAATAAATCTGCTCAGAAAACTAGCCGTTACTGTTCAAACGGCTAGTCCGGTCGACTGGCCCGGTCGACCGCTAGTACAAAGGAATATAGCCGTTGCAGGCTACGGTCGACCGGCCCGGTCGACCGAAACAAAAGAGAGCTCTGCTCTCAGACCGGTCGACCGGGACGGTCGACCGTCCAAAGACTTCAAACGTGCACAGATTTGTGCACGTCGGTCGACCGAACCGGTCGACCGACTTCTAGCCAAGTCGACTAGTCAGAAGACTGGTCGACTGAATGAAGTCTGGAATGGACAGAAAAATAGTTTTAAAAATATTATGAAAAATCTTTTAACACTCATAAAAATTACCAAAAATAGTTTATCATTTTGCATTGATATATAAACATGTGGTAAAAAGTTTAGCTCAAATATCAATCAATATGAACTATTTTTGACTCTTATCATTTTTACCAAAAACCAAAAACTGTATTTTCTAAAACTTGAATTTTGACTAGAAAATACGTTTTGTCCAAAACTTCTTCCAAATACAAAAACATGATATTTAAACATTTGAAGCATAATCCTATATTCATGAAACATATGTATATCAAAGTTTTTGTCATAAATTCCAATACCAAAATAAGTTTGTAGGTTGAAAATTGTATACAAACTAATTATGTTAGGAAACAAGATGTGCGCAAAAACGTGTGTGAAAGAGCTTCAAACCTATTCACTATTCTTTAACAAAATTCTAAACTAAAAACAAATCTAACAAATTATCTTGAGCAATCTTGAAGTCTTGAGCCATGTGATGCCTTACTAGAGCCTTCTCTTCTATGTTCCTTCCTTGATGTGCAAAAAGCCTTCTTTGCTTCATGAACCTAGAAATTCTTGCAATAGCTAAGCAATGGCCTTCAAATATGGTACAAACTTGAAACTTATCTTAACAAACTAATTAGTACCATATAGCACTTATTTGTTTTGTTATCATCAAAACTCTAAACAAATGGAGAGTGTAACCTTTTGGGCCAACAATCTCCCCCTTTTTGATGATGACAAAACAAATAGGCTATAAACAAATGTATAGGGGAGGAGAAAGCTCCCCCTCAAATTATGCTATATTAAACAAAGAAAAACCATGTAATTTGTAATTGCAAGTAAACCTCATGAAACCAAAAACCAAAAATACTTGCAAAACACTTAAACTCAAATTACAAGAATTCATGAAAACACATCAAAATCTCAAAACATATATAAACTCATATGGAACCAAAACATATGAGCTCATATTTTCATACATAAACTCATTCTCCCCCTTTTTGTCATACATCAAAAAGGGTTAAGAAAACATTTTATTAATAACACAAACATTAAGTTCACCACAAATGAATGAAAATCTAGCAAAATCAAGTGGTTTAGTGAAAATATCGGCAAGTTGCAAATCCGTAGAAACATAATCAATATCTATATCTCCTTTCTCAAAATGATCTCTAAGAAAGTGATATCTAATCTCAATGTGCTTGGTCTTACTATGTTGATTTGCATTCTTTGTCATATGTATAGTACTAGTATTATCACAAAATATTTTTATATGGTTATAATGCAAATCATAATCAAGGAGAGTATGTTTCATTCAAAGGACTTGTGCACAACAAGCCCCCGCGGCAACTTACTCCGCCTCGGCGGTTGAGAGAGCTATAGAATTTTGTTTCTTAGAGGACCATGAAACAAGACAATTACCAAGAAATTGACATGTCCCACTAGTACTCTTTCTATCTACTCTACAACCCGCATAGTCGGCATCCGAATAACTCGTCATTGAGAAATCTCCGGTTTTCGGATACCATAGACCCATTCCAATCGTTCCCTTAATATAACGAATAATGCGTTTTACCGCAATAAGATGGGACTCTTTGGGACACGATTGAAATCTAGCTCAAAGACACACACTAAACATGATGTCCGGCCTACTTGCCGTCAAATACAAAAGACTACCTATCATGCTTCTATACAATTTAATATCAACATTTTTACCTTGGTCATCCTTATCAAGCTTGGTGGTAGTTGCCATGGGAGTGTTGCAAACCTTTGAGTCTTCAAGTCCAAACTTCTTTACGAGTTCCTTTGCGTATTTGGCTTGACATAGGAAGTTCCCATCTTGCAATTGCTTGATTTGGAGTCCAAGAAAGAAATTGAGCTCACCCATTGAAGACATTTCAAATTCACATTGCATAACCTTTTCAAATTCCTTGCATAAAAACTCATTGGTAGAACCAAAAATTATATCATCAACATAAATTTGCACAATTAAGATATCATTATCAACATGCTTAGTGAATAGTGTTGTATCTACTTTGCCTTTAATAAAATCATTTGAAATGAGAAAACTAGAAAGCCTTTCATACCAAGCTCTTGGAGCTTGTTTCAATCCATACAAAGCTTTATCAAGTTTAAAAACAAAATCGGGATGAACATGATCAACAAAACGGGAGGTTGAGCAACATAAACTTCTTTATTTATAAAACCATTCAAAAATGCACTTTTCACATCCATTTGAAAAAGTTTAAAATTTGAAAGATGCAAAAGCTAGTGTCATCCGTATGGCTTCAAGCCGTGCTACGGGTGCAAAGGTCTCCTCAAAGTCAATTCTCTCAACTTGAGTGTAACCTTGGGCCACTAACCTAGCCTTATTCCTAATCACATTTCCGGACTCATCCATCTTGTTTCTAAAGATCCACTTAGTACCAATTATTGGTCTATCGTGGGGCCTAGGAACAAGGTGCCAAACTTGGTTGCGCTCAAATTGATTGAGTTCCTCTTGCATGGCTAGCAACCAATATGAGTCCGCCTCGGCTTCGAGGATGCTTTTGGTTCAAAATGAGAAATGAAAGCAAAATTACCACATAGGTCATGGAGTTTGGAGCGAGTTGTTAACCCTTTAGATGCATCACCTAGGATGAGCTCCTTGGGATGATTTGTGGCATATCTCCAAGCTTTATGAAGCGGTTGAGAGCTTTCCTCTTTACCCTCATGAACGTCACCAATTGGTTCTTGCTTGTCATCTTGAGCGGGTGAGTCCTTCAAGGATAGTCTCTCCATGTCTTCACCTAATGGTTCAATCTCTACAACATTCTCAACAAACACATTAGATTCTTCAAATTTAACATGCATGGATTCTTCGATGGTAAGTGAAGATCTATTGAATACTCTATAAGCTTTACTAGTTGTAGAATATCCAACAAAGATTGCTTCATAAGCCTTAGCATCAAATTTACCCAAGTTATCTTTAGTGTTCAAAATAAAACACTTGCATCCAAAAACTTTGAAATATGAAACATTAGGTTTCCTAGAATGATACATTTCAAAAGATGTTTTAGAAGAATTTTTACATAAATAAATACGATTTGATATATAGCATGCGGTGTTTACGGCCTCGGCCCATAGATAATGAGGGAGGTCATACTCACTTATCATTGTCCTAGCCATCTCTTGAAGTGTTCTATTTTTTCTTTCTACAACTCCATTTTGTTGTGGAGTTCTAGGACAAGACATTTCATGCTTAATTCCCTTTTCATCACAATAAGTCATGAAGAGTTGGTTAACAAACTCACCACCTCTATCACTCCTTATTTTCAAAATCGGAAAACCTTTTTCTTTTTCAACCCTTTTTCGAAAAATTTTTGAAATGAGAGAAAGTTTGATCTTTGTGTTCCAAGAAGAAAACCCAAGTGAAACGGGAAAAATCATCAACTAAAACAAATGCAAATCTACTACCATTTAAGCTCTTAGTTTTAGTAGGTCCAAAAAGATCCATATGAATTAATTTTAAAGGCCTAGTTGACATGATATTCTTGATTGGTTTGAAGGAAGACTTGGTTTGTTTCCCAAGTTGGCACGCACCACAAATGCGGTCTTTCTCAAACTTCAAGCAAGGTACACCCTTCACTAAATCCTTAGAATTAATCCTAGAAAGATGGTCAAAAGATGCATGTCCTAATCTTCTATGCCAAAGCCAAGAATTTTCATCAAAAGCATTTAAGCATTTAGTAGAACATTCCACATTAAGCATGTCAATAATATAAACATTATCATCACGAAAACCGGTAAGAATACAATCATTGGATTAATATCAAAAATCTTGCAAGAAGTATCATCAAAACAACTTTAAGTCCACGATCACAAAATTGACTAATACTAAGCAAATTATATTTCAAACCATCAACAAGTACAACATTTTCTATAATAGGAGATGCACCAATTTGAATGTTACCTATACCGATGATAGTGCCTTTGGAGTCATCCCCGAAGGTGACGGAGCCACCTTCCTCGTACCTTGATAGGGTTGTAAAGTTATTGATGTCCCACGTCATGTGTCTTGAACAACCACTATCAAGGTACCACCGCTCCCTACGTCTTGGAGCCTTGGTGTGTACCTACATCAAATAATTTAGGACTTGATTTTGGTACCCACATTTTCTTGGGTCCTAAAGAGTTAGTCTCATTAACCCAAACAAGATTATTTGACCTATTTACTTGGTCATAACAAAATTTAGCCAAATGTCCATTTTTACCACAATATGTGCATCTATATACTCTACCATATTTAAAAGCATAGTGAGTGTGTGATTTGTGAGCATGAGAGTTGTGAGCATGAAAAGATTTAGCATGAGAAGTGTTATGTGTAGTGTGAGCATGAGTATACTTAACATGTGAATCTTTAGTGTGCTTTTTAGAAAATTTTTCTTCAAGTTTCTTAGTGTTGAAAGCACAATCTTTCAAAACTTTTTCAAAATCAACCATTTTAGTTTTTAAAGAAGAAATTTCTTTTTCATCAACAATAGGAGATTTTCCTTTACATGAAACCTTGTAAGCATTAAACTCATTTTGAATAGAAATAAGATTAGAAGAAATATCATCCTTTTCTTTAGAAACTATAGCAAGTTGATTTTTGAGAAATGCAACTTCTTTTTGCAATTTATAACATTCAATCTTCTTATTATCATAAGTTTCGGAAAGTTCAATAAAGGCATGAGCTAGAACTTCCTTACTTAATTCATCATCTTCATCATCAAGAGGTTGAGGGGTTACCTTTGGAGTGTTTGCCATGAAACACATATTCGCCACATCCGCCTCTTCCTCGGACTCGCTTTCCGAATCCCAAGTTGCCTTGTACGCTTTCTTTTCTTCCGATTTCTTTGGCTTGAAGGAGGAGGTCATCTTCTTATTGAACTCCGGGCAATCCGCCATGATGTGTCTGGGCTTTCGGCAATTGTAGCATATGATTTTCCTCTCCTCTTTGCCTTCAAATTTCCTTCGGAAGTTGAGCTTGTTTCTCCGGTACATTCTCTTCACATTGCGAACAAGTAGTGATAGCTCCTCATCTTCTTCTTCATCTTCTTCATCGTCTTCAAGAGTGGATGAAGACTTGAAGGCCAAGGATTTCTTCTTTAGTGGAGCGGCCTCTTCTCTTGCTTTCTTTTCTATCTCATGGGTCTTTAAGTTCCCAATGAGACTAATGAGGTCCATCTCGTCCTTGTCGTTTAATTCCTTCAAGGTGGTGGCCTTTATCTCCCATGATGTAGGAAGAGCCCGAATCACTTTCCGCACCTTTTGATCATTAGAAATCTCATCACCTAAAGAAGAAAGACCATTGGTGATTTTAGTAAATCGAGTAATCATACAATCTATAGATTCATCATCAATCATTTTAAAAAGACTCATATTGGGACCTCAAGAGATCTATCTTAGCTCTCTTGACTTGTGAAGTCCCTTCGTGTGTGACCAATAAGTGTTGCCAAATCTCATAGGCGGATTGGCAATGAATTACTCGTGTAAGGTCATCCTCATTCAAGGCGGTTAAGAGGGATTTTGGGCCTTAGAGTTAGCCTCATATTCTCTAAAGTTGAAGTCGGTCCATGTGCTCTCATCACTATCGGGTGCAACATAGGGTTTGGTCAAAGATTTAGCCACTAAGCTACCTAAGGATTGCAAAAAGATAGTCATCCTAACCTTCCAAATAGGGAAGTTGAGTCCATCAAATTTAGGAGGGGTTTTGATGTTATCGGCCATGTTTACTAGTGATGACAAATGGAATGCAAATGTTGATTAGCAAATTTTAAGGATCTCTCTATGGATGTTAAGCCAAAACCTAGAGTCCAAGTTCTGATACCAATTGAAAATCACCTAGAGGGGGGGTGAATAGGTGATAATGCTAATCAATGCACAATTAAAAAAAATATGGAGCAACAATCTCACAAAGCAAGTGAATATAGCAATGACAATTAAGAACAAGTAGTAATAGCAATGAAAGTAGAGCAAGAACAAGGAAAATTAAACCAAACGCAAACACCAAGATTTGTTATCGAGGTTCGAGCACCCAGCTCTACTTCCCCGCCTTCCCCAGAAGGATTCCAACCACTTCCACTATCACAAAAATGTCACAAATACACCGGAGTACCCAACTCCACAATCTCAAGTACAAGCAATCTCTGAGTAGTCAAAAGACCACAAACTCTCTCTTGCAAAATTCTCTCCCTTACAAAGGTCCTTAGAGAATTAATGAGTAGGAATGAAGCTCTTGTGTGTAAGGAGAAAAGAAAATGAAATCAGAGAATTCTTGAAAACGCTTCAGAAAATGAGAGAGAATTTCAGCACAAAAATCAAGAAACCAAATCTTTTGAATGCCTTAAACTTTGAAATTTTTGAGAATTTTTCTTGTTATAATTGTAATCCAATCTCTCCCCAAACACCCCTATTTATAGGAGAGGGCTAGGGTTTAGAGATAAAACATTTTTAAGGCTAATCAGAATGTATTAAAACCAAAACAAGTCACTTAAACACACTTAAGTGAGAAAAGGACAAAATAAATCTGTTCAGAAAACTAGCCGTTACTGTTCAAACGGCTAGTCCGGTCGACCGGCCCGGTCGACCGCTAGTACAAAGGAATATAGCCGTTGCAGGCTACGGTCGACCGGCCCGGTCGACCGAAACAAACAGAGAGCTCTGCTCTCAGATCGGTCGACCGGGACGGTCGACCATCCAAAGACTTCCAAACGTGCACAGATTTGTGCACGTCGGTCGACCGAACCGGTCGACCGACTTCTAGCCAAGTCGACTAGTCAGGAAGACTAGTCGACTGAATGAAGTCTGGAATGGACAGAAAAATAGTTTTAAAAATATTATGAAAAATCTTTTAACACTCATAAAAATCACCAAAAATAGTTTATCATTTTGCATTAATATATAAACATGTGGTAAAAAGTTTAGCTCAAATATCAATCAATATGAACTATTTTTGACTCTTATCAATTTTACCAAAAACCAAAAACTGTATTTTCTAAAACTTGGATTTTGACTAGAAAATACGTTTTGTCCAAAACTTCTTCCAAATACAAAAACATGATATTTAAATATTTGAAGCATAATCCTATATTCATGAAACATATGTATATCAAAGTTTTTGTCATAAATTCCAATACCAAAATAAGTTTGTAGGTTGAAAATTGTATACAAACTAATTATGTTAGGAAACAAGATGTGCGCAAAACGTGTGTGAAAGAGCTTCAAACCTATTCACTATTCTTTAACAAAATTCTAAACTAAAAACAAATCTAACAAATTATCTTGAGCAATGTTGAAGTCTTGAGCCATGTGATGCCTTGCTAGAGCCTTCTCTTCTATGTTCCTTCCTTGATGTGCAAAAAGCCTTCTTTGCTTCATGAACCTAGAAATTCTTGCAATAGCTAAGCAATGGCCTTCAAATATGGTACAAACCTGAAACTTATCTTAACAAACTAATTAGTACCATATAGCACTTATTTGTTTTGTTATCATCAAAACTCTAAAAATGGAGAGTGTAACCTTTTGGGCCAACAATTCTAGGAACGACATTAAGTATGCAGTACAGCGGAAATTCTATTGCAAAGCTATGTTATCAGTCAGTAATATTCGGCATTGTTCGAAGATTTATACAGCCGGAAGTGCAGAGGATGTCTATATTCTGATCATTGTTCAGTCAACTTGAGAGCCCTACCTATAGTGCTTCATATCTTAATTGGTATAATTCCCGTCCATGTCCCCTTTGTGTTCAATTTACCCCTTATCGAAATTGCGAGGACGCAATTTTTTGTAAGGTGGATGGATTGTAACACCCCGCTCCGGAATACGTACTTAGTTGCGTATTCAGATTTTTTGATCGTATTTTTCGATTTACTTCTGTATTTATTTTGTATTATGAATTATTTATATGATCGTTTTGTCTTGGATCCAGATTCATGGATTCAGAGTCTGCTCTTCTCTGAACCAGGGACCCGATCCTAGTGTTACTCAATTTGGTCTTTTCGGTATTCAGATTTGACCGATTTCAATTTAAACATCATTTCCCAATATTTTAGATTTTCTATGATTTTCTAGAATTTTCCTGAATTAAATGGAAAATCTTCAAAACCAGTGTCGACCAACACCGCTGACCGATTCCTGGATTTTTAATTTACAAATGGAGTCAAATTTTGAGAAACCGCTTTCCCATATTTTCTTAAAATAATATTTTCTATCTTAATATATTTTTTGGGAATTTTCAGAATTTATCAGATTTCTGCCAGATTTGGTGTCGACCGATATTGACGGCCGATTCTAAGATTTTTAATTTAAAAACTATAAAGAATTTATTGAAATGGATTTCACCATTATTCTTAGAATAATATTCTTGATTTTTGAGAATTTTTGCGGGTCGTTCTGAGATACTTGATTTTCGGACGATTTCGGTATTTTTCCGAAAGTTTTCCGCATCCGCAACCGAATCCCGGAATCCGCTACTCTAATTATTTTCACTTTTTCTTCCAAGAGAATATCTTCCTTTTTTTAATTTCTTTTCCATTTTCCTTTTTCCTTTCTTTTCCTTCCACCAAATTCTACAAAATTCTCCATTCTTGCACCAAAATATCTTCTCCAAAAATATCTCCTTTCCTCCAAAAATATCTTCTCCAAAATATCCCAAACCACTCAAACTCCTCTCCCATCACCATGGCCGGCCAAAGATCCACCTAACCCCTCCATTTTACAAAAAACCCCCTCTCTAAACACTTTTTACATTACCTTCACAAATCCAATTCCTATATAAACCTTTCCTTCATCTTTCCACTTCATTTTTCTCTTCACCAACACCTTAACCGCCACCAACTCCTCCTTCATCTCCACCACAACAACAACTACTACAACTTCTCCAACTTCCTACCTTCATCTTCTTCCTCCTCCATCTCCATGTAAACCATCACAAACTCCAACAACTCCACCAAAGCCTCCACCTTCTCCTTTACCTTCTCCAAAAATACCACCACCATATCAAAACCCTCCACAAACCACCACCCCATCACCACATCAAGAGCCGGCCACCTCCTTTGGATTGGGGCCGAGCTCTTCTTCGTCGGTAATATCTCCGATGATTATTCCGGTAATCGTTCGCGATTATTCCGGTAATCATTACGGTGACGATTACAACGACAACAACTAACATCACCATCACCTCTACTATTTTCCACCACCATCTTCACTTCCACCATCACTTTCACCATCACAACACCACTCCATCTCCACTACTTCAACCTCCAAACATCACCTCCTTCACCTTCTTTTTATTACTCCATCAAAATCCAACTCCTCACCAAATAACACCACCACCAAAGCAAGCACCTTTCCCTTTCTCTCTCCCTCCTCCTCTCTGTATATTGCTGACGCGGATCTCACCCCCGCGATCAGGCAACGCCTTAACGCGGATCTTCGCGTTCTTGGAATATGTTTAAACGCGGCCTTCGCGTTCTTGTACCGACGCAACGCGGAGTCTATGCCCGCGTCTGTGTCCCTTTCATGTCTGCACGACGCGGAGCTAATATCCGCGTCTGTGTTCTTCTCATGCCAACGCGACTCGGAACCCATGACCGCGTCCACATTCTTCTCGTGTCCTGACTTGAATGCGGGTCTCGAACCCCGCGTTTTTGGCACCTTTGCGACGCGATTCCCGCGTCTGTGACTCCCGCGTCTGCGACTCCCGCGTCTCACTCTCAAAACCCGCGTCTCCCTGTGCACTCTCTCCTTAGTTTTCCTCTATCCTTCTCTCTCTAACTCTTTCTCTCTCCTCTTCACTTATTATATTTATGGCGCGTACGCGAGTTCCATGGATTTCAGAGTTTTCGGTTCTTCCGGAGATTTAGGCGAGTGTCCTCGCTCTCGCCTCCATTTGGGTTTCCCTGCTTGTCGGGTCGATATGTATTTTATTCCATGTTTTCATGTATTATGTATTGGGCTGAGTCCCTGTATTTGTGTATGGCCGAGTGCAATGACTGGACATGTATGCTTTGTGACAAATGCTTGTATTAGGGTAGTTTAATTCTTGTACATATACCATGCCTATATTGTATTTTACTGTTTTATACCATGCGTGGCCGACCCTTCGTGGTCGTTAGACTCTGGGTTTCTGCCCACTCCTGGGATGGCTGGTAGCCACCGAGAGTGCGCTTAAACCCCGAGCGTACTTGACTTCCGGACCCTTCAGCCTCCGGTCTCTCACGATCTCGAAAGGGAAGTGATTGGGACCGATAGGTCTCTCCGTCCTTCAGCCTCCGGTCTCTCACTATCTTGAAAGAGAGGTGATTGGGACCGTCAGGTTCTTCAGCTCCGCCTGTTATCATGATCAGCACTCAGCACTTTACCACTAGATTCGTCTAGGCGAGAGGCTGCTGGATTTTCTACTCGCACCTTAAGCCGAGTTGTCCCGGTAACCTTGCCAGACGCTCCAGTGTTAAATACTGTTTGCTATCTGTGCCTCCAGCTTGCTCAGCTCCGCTTGGTTGTGCTCAGCTACTACTCTATCATCATGCCACGTATTTACCTGATATGTTAACACTTGCTATGCCATTACTTCATACCGGTCATTTACATGCTACTATTTAACACCTGTTTGTATCACCTGACAACTGAGGTGTTATCACCTGACACCAAACATGCTACTACTTGGCAAGACCCTTGTTATGACATGACTTGCCACCGGACTAATATCAATCTCTTGATTTGATTTGTCACCTGCTAAATATCATCCTCCTGTCATGCTATCACTTGACACCGGCATGATATACTTGACCTGTGATTATCTCATTTACGGGAATACTACACTTGTTATCCTGCATTACATGCAGTGACTTGAATCTTGTACTTATTATCCTGTATTATATATATAGTGACCTGAATTTATAGTACTCATGTACTCCTGAATTCCTGATCATGTCTGGTACCTGCTATTCCCGTAAATTTGATAACTACCTAATAAACCATAAAACTGGACAACTTACATCGGGTCGGGGGAAACTTGCGGCTATCAATATATGTTCGTGTTTACAGTGGTATTAGGCATGTTGTGCAACTAAAACTTCCGGTCTGACCTGTGGGCCTCCAGGGGACCGAGGGGAGAGCTGGCTCCCTCCTTCCTGGTACCATCTGAAAAACACCTAGAGGGGGGGTGAATAGGTGTAATTGCTAATCTAACAATCTTTTTAAAATTAAGATGAATGAATGATGTAACGATCTCTCAAAACAAGACTAAGAGCCGAATACCCCGTGAGAGGTTCTGAACTCCTTCCTCCCAATTCCCCTTGAATGGGTTAGAGGTGCGCAATGCAACCTCGTTGTATGAGAATTGATCGACAAAATATCAATGAATGAATAATAGGCAATGATGAAGAGCACACAAGATATCACAAGTAGAGGAAGCAAAAATACTTGAAACAATAAGCAATAGAGAGCATTGAAAGTAAAGCAAAATAGAGAGCAAGAGCAAAAGACAATCGCAAACACAAGTATTTGTTTCGAGGTTCGAGCCACCGCTCTACTCCCCGCCTTCACCTTCGTGAAGGGTTTCCACTATCCACCGAGGACGATTACAACGGTCTATCGAAGACCCGAGCACCGAGCTCCACCAAGTACAATAACCTCTACCGAAGAGGTGTCTCCACAAGAACAAGAAGATCACAAGAACAAGAGTGATCACAACAAGATCACCAAACTCTTTACAACACTCTCACTCTTTTTACAACTTCACTATAGAATGAGTAAGGGATTTTTGGCTCTATGAAGTGTAGTGAGAAAAACTCAGTTGTAGAGATGATTTTTGCTAGGGAACACAACTGAAAACTAGCTCGAGAATGAGTTGGAAATGGAGAGCTTAAACACTTTTCTTTTCTCTTTGAAAACTTTGAAAACTTGAGGATTTTCTTAGTATTTTGTAAGAGAATCTTCTCCTCTATTTATAGGGAGAGAAATAGGTTTAAAACAATTTATTTAGACCTTATTTGCTCTGAAAAAGAACTGGAAAACCCTGAAAAAGTCTGCCAAAAAGCAGTCTGAAAAACAGATTTCAGAATTGCACAAAAGTGGAAAGAGCCGTTGGGCTGTTGCAGGCTTGGCGGTCGACCGGGCCGGTCGACCGCCAGCTCAGCTGGCAAAGAGCCGTTGGCTCGGGTCTTCTGGCGGTCGACCGGGGCGGTCGACCCAGAAAACCCGAGAGCAACTGCTTACAGTCGGTCGACCCGGGCGGTCGACTGACAGACGTGCACAAATGTGCACGTCCTGGCACTGGCGCCGGTCGACCGGGCCGGTCGGCCGGTCAGCTGTGAACAGGAAAATCAGTATTTTTTCTGACTTAGAAACCTTTGTAAAATAGTTTTGGGTTTGAACAAACTTAAGTAACATGCTAGTAGGAGTATATAAACATGATCTAAACATGATATTTTTTTGTAAAACTTAGGGTCATGTAAATATCTACTAAGACATGAAACCAAATTTAAAACATGAAAACTTAAATACAAGACTCACATTTTAACAAAACCAAATTGTGTATGTGTATCCTAGAGTCAATATCCAACACTCACTCAAACTTTAACGTTCTATTCTTACAATGATTCTAAAGAGTTCAAGTTCTTCAAGAGGGCTTTCACCATATGATCTTCAAAACTTGATTTTGAGCCCAAATTGAGTTGACTTGAGTCCAAAGCACCTTCCTTTAGGGAAGAATCCTTCTAGTTGAGTTAGAATCTTGAAAAACACTTAACCAATAAACAATATTAGTACAAATAACTAATATGTTTTGTAATCATCAAAACACACTAAACAAGGGTGATTGTAACCTTGGGCCAACAATCTCCCCTTTTTGATGATGACAAAACATATACGTTATTTTAAACAAAAATGGAAGAAGAGCTTGGAAAGCTCCCCCTCAAATAATGCTATGTATCAATAATGCTATGAAAAGCTAAATACATAAGGCATTGAATTGAAAAACATAGTTTTGTTAAAAACTCAAAATACACAACAAAACACAATAAACACAAAACTCTTTTTCTTTTTCTCCCCCTTTTTGTCATACATCAAAAAGGATTAAACAAAGCAAACAAACATTTTAAAAAAATTTATCTTGAAGAATCCATAATGCAAACATTCAACTCACCACAATAAAGGAAAATCTAGCATAATCCAATGGTTTAGTAAAAATATCGGCAAGTTGAAAATCGGTAGAAACATAATCAATATCAATATCACCTTTCTCATAATGATCTCTAAGAAAGTGATACCTAATGTCAATGTGTTTGGTTTTACTTTGTTGATTTGCATTCTTTGTCATGTGAATTGTACTAGTATTATCACACAAAATATTTTACATGATCAAAGTGTAAATCATAGTCGAGGAGAGTATGTTTCATCCAAAGAACTTGTGCACAACAAGCTCCGGCCGCAACATACTCCGCCTCGGCGATTGAAAGGCTACCAAATTTTGCTTTTTGGAAGACCAAGATACAAGACAATTACCTAGAATTGACATGTTCCACTTGTGCTCTTCCTATCTACCCTACAAACCGCATAGTCGGCATCCGAAAAACTCTTCATATCAAATAGTCCGGTTTTCGGATACCACAAACCCATTTCAATAGTGCCCTTAAGGTATTTAATAATGTGTTTTACTGCTACTAAATGAGACTCCTTAGGACATGATTGAAAACGAGCACAAAGACAAACGGAAAAACATGATATCCGGCCTACTAGCCGTCAAATACAATAAACTACCTATCATGCTACGATAAACTTTAATGTCTACACTTTTACCTTGTTCATCCTTATCAAGCTTGGTAGTTGTTGCCATGGGAGTTTTGCTCACTTTAGCGCCTTCAAGTCCGAATCTCTTGATGAGCTCCTTGTGTACTTGGCTTGATTGATGAAGATCCCATCCTTCCTTTGCTTGATTTGGAGTCCAAGGAAATAGTTGAGCTCCCCCATCATAGACATTTCAAATTCATCCTTCATGCATGATTCAAAAGCTTGGCAAAGAGATTCATTAGTAGAACCAAAAATAATATCATCTACATATATTTGCACAATAATAATGTCATTTTCTACATGTTTGTAAACAAAGTGGTGTCAATTTACCTTTCTTAAAACCATTTGAAATCAAAAATGAAGAAAGTCTTTCATACCAAGCCCTAGGGGCTTGTTTTAACCATAAAGAGCTTTATCTAATTTAAACACAAAATCTGGATGTGTAGGATCAACAAACCCGGGGGGTTGTTCAACATACACCTCCTCTTCAATAAAACCATTTAGAAAAGCACTTTTAACATCCATTTGAAACAATTTAAAATCTTTATATGAGGCAAATGCTAGTGTCATCCGTATGGCTTCAAGCCGTGCTACGGGTGCAAAGGTTTCTTCAAAATCGATTCCTTCGATTTGAGTGTAACCTTGGGCAACTAACCTAGCTTTATTCCCAACAACGTTACCCGATTCATCAAACTTGTTCTTAAAGATCCACTTAGTACCAATTGTTGGTCTATCGTGAGGCCTAGGAACAAGGTGCCTAACTTGGTTGCGCTCAAATTGATTGAGTTCCTCTTGCATGGCTAGCAACCAATATGAATCGGCCTCGGCTTCGAGGACGTTCTTGGGTTCAACATGAGAAATAAATGCATAATGTTCACAAAAATCATGAAATTTAGAGCGAGTGGTTACCCCTTTTGATACTTCACCTATGACGAGGTCCTTGGGATGATGAGGATTGTATCTCCAATCCTTTGGAAGTTGTTGAGTAGGCTCCACTTCAATTGATTGAATTTCATGTCCTTGAGCCTCTTCTACTTTAGCTTCACTTCCTTCATCATCCTTGGCTTGTCTCCCATAGTAGGTGTATCCTCCAAGGTCACTTTCTCTAAGCCTTCATCCAAAGCATCTATTTCTACAACATTTTTAACAAACAAGTTAGATTCTTCAAACTTAACATGTATAGATCCTCAATTGTCAAAGATGATTTATTGAAGATTCTATAAGCTTTACTAGTATTAGAATAACCCACAAAAATTGCCTCATAAGCTTTAGCATCAAATTTCCTAAATTATCTTTGTATTTAAAACAAAACATTTGCATCCAAAAACTTTGAAATATGAAACATTTGGTTTTCTAGAAAAGTACATTTCAAAAGAAGTCTTTAAAGTATTTTTACACAAGAAAACACGATTTGATATATAGCATGATGTATTTACGGCCTCGGCCCACAAATAATGTGGTAGACCATATTCACTTAGCATTGTCCTAGCCATCTCTTGAAAAGTTCGATTTTCCGTTCAACTACTCCATTTTGTTGTGGAGTTCTAGGACAAGAAAGTTCATGCTTAATTCCATGTTCTTCACAAAAAGTGGTAAAGGGTAGGTTAATGAACTCACCTCCTCTATCACTTCTTATTCTTAAAATTGAAGACTCCTTTTCTTTTTCAACTCTTTTCTAAATGTTTGGAAATATGAGAAAGCTTGATTTTTGTGTTCAAGAAAGAAAACCCAAGTAAATCGTGAAAAGTCATCAACCAAAACAAATGCAAATCTATTCCCACTTAAACTTTTGGTTTGTGTAGGGCCAAATAGATCCATATGGATTAACTCCAAAGGACGTGATGTCATGATATCCTTAATTGACTTGAAAGAAGACTTAGTTTGTTTCCCAAATTGACATGCGTCACAAACTCGGTCCTTTTCAAAATTCAAACAAGGAATACCTTTCACCATTTCCTTTGTATTTAATCTAGATATATGGTCAAAAGAAATGTGGCCTAATCTTCTATGCCACAACCAAGAGTCGTCATCGAGGGCTTTTAAACAAGTAATATTACAAGACATATTAGACATATCTATCATATAACATTACTTTCACGAAAATCGGAAAACACACAAGTATTAGAAATTCTATCAATTACTTTACAAGCTATATTATCAAAAACTACATCAAAACCTTTATCACAAAGTTGACTAACACTCAAGAGGTTATGCTTGAGGCCATCAACTAAAACAACATTCTCAATTAAAGGGGATGTGCCGAGTTTTACATTACCAATACCGATGATTTTACCCTTGGCATCATCTCCGAAGGTGACGGTGCCACCTTCATGGTATCTTGATAGGGTTGCAAAGTTGTTGATGTCCCAAGTCATGTGCCTTGAGCAACCACTATCAAGATACCACAATCCTCTACGTCTCTTGGGCCTTGGATGGTACCTACATCATTTAGCAAAATAGTTGACTTTGGTACCCAATTTTCTTGGGTCCTGAAAGTTAGTGTTGCGAACCCAAACATTATGATGAGATGCACTTAGTCTATCATAGCAAAAATTAGCTAAGTGTCCTTTCCGCCCACAATGTGAACATGAGAACACTCTTCCATACATAAATGCATGATGTGTGTGTGAAGTGTGAGCATGTCTTGGGGGTTTG
Source organism: Agave tequilana (assembly GCA_038442645.1). NCBI lineage: Eukaryota > Viridiplantae > Streptophyta > Magnoliopsida > Asparagales > Asparagaceae > Agave > Agave tequilana. The sequence goes on from JAVJIF010016656.1 coordinate 20,175, forward strand.
CCACGATGTAAAGGTTGTGTGGTATGAACATGAGCATGAGCATGGTAAACATTTTTCTTAGGGGCTTGTTTCTTAGGAAACATAGCCTCAATCTTCTTCTTATTAAACTCACAATTTTTTAAAACCAATCCTAATGAGTCTATTCTTTCTTTAAGCATGGTAATCTCATTAGAATCAACTAGTGGGGACTTGCCTTTACAAGAAATCTTATACTTGTCAAAATCTTTTTGGGTGGAAACAAGAGTGGAAAGTAATTCATCTTTTTCTTTAGAAAGAGTAAAAACTTGATGATTAAGAGATTCATTTTCCTTTTCATTGTTAAATACTTTTTCTTAAGAAAATCATAGTTATGTGATAATTCTACAAAAGCTTCTCCTAACTCATCCATGGAAAGTTCATCATTTGGAGAAGTGGAAGGGGTTACCTTGCTTGTGCTTTCATTTGCCATGAAGCACATGTTAGCGGTGTCGATTTCCTCCTCGGATTCGCTCTCGGAATCCCATGTAGCTTTCATTGCCTTCTTCTTGTAGGGCTTCTTGGAGGTGGAAGGCTTTACTTTATCCGGACACTCCGCCACTATGTGTCCCGGCCTTTGACAATTGAAGCAAATAATCTTCCTTTCTTCTTTACCTCCTTGCCATCTCCTTCTTCCTTGAAATTTAGCCTTGTTGTACATCCTCCGGACGTTCTTCACAAGAAGTGAGAGCTCTTCGTCATCTTCTCATCATCATCGTCTTCGTCGGAGTGTGTGGATTGACTTTTGAAGGCTATTGTCTTCTTCTTGGAAGGAGCCATGTCCTCCCTCACTTTCCTCTCCATCTCATGGGTTTTGAGGTTCCCAATGAGACCAATTAGCTCCATCTCCTCCTTATCATTGAGTTCCTTCAAGGTGGTTGCTTTTACTTCCCATGAAGGAGGAAGAGCCCGGATGATCTTTCTAACTCTTGATCGTTGTCGATAGCATCACCTAGAGAAGAAAGTCCATTAGTGATCTTTGTAAATCTTGTAACCATATCATCTATGGTTTCATTTCTTGCATGCAAAAATTCTCATATTGGGACCGAAGAAGGTCAATCTTAGCCCTCTTTACTTGTGAAGTCCCCTCATGTGTAACTAGCAAATGTGTCCAAATTCATATGCGGACTTGCAATGAATAACTCTAGCTATATCATCATCATTAAGGGCTTGAAGAAGTGCATAGTGAGCCCTAGCATTGGCATCAAATTCTTTGGTCTCTATTTCTGACCAAGTGGATTCATCACGGGGGGTGCACTAAGGGTTTGGTCACGGCCTTTGCAACTCGACTACCTAGAGATTGCAAGAAAACGGTCATCTTAACCTTCCATGGGAAAGTTAAGTCCATCAAACTTAGGGGGTGTCTTAATACCATCGGTCATCTTTACTAAGTGAGAATGAATGAAATGATTAGCAATATTAGGATCTCTCTAGGGTTGTTAAGCCAAGAGCCTAGTAACCAAGCTCTGATACCAATTGAAAAACACCTAGAGGGGGGGTGAATAGGTGTAATTGCTAATCTAACAATCTTTTAAAATTAAGATGAATGAATGATGCAACGATCTCTCAAAACAAGACTAAGAGCCGAATACCCTGTGAGAGGTTCTGAACTCCTTCCTCCCAATTCCCCTTGAATGGGTTAGAGGTGCGCAATGCAACCTTGTTGTATGAGAATTGATCGACAAAATATCAATGAATGAATAATAGGCAATGATGAAGAGCACACAAGATATCACAAGTAGAGGAAGCAAAAATACTTGAAACAATAAGCAATAGAGAGCAATTGAAAGTAAAGCAAAATAGAGAGCAAGAGCAAAAGACAATCGCAAACACAAGTATTTGTTTCGAGGTTCGAGCCACCGCTCTACTCCCCGCCTTCACCTCCGTGAAGGGTTTCCACTATCCACCGAGGACGATTACAACGGTCTATCGAAGACCGAGCACCGAGCTCCACCAAGTACAATAACCTCTACCGAAGAGGTGTCTCCACAAGAACAAGAAGATCACAAGAACAAGAGTGATCACAACAAGATCACCAAACTCTTTACAACACTCTCACTCTTTTACAACTTCACTATAGAATGAGTAAGGGATTTTTGGCTCTATGAAGTGTAGTGAGAAAAACTCAGTTGTAGAGATGATTTTTGCTAGGGAACACAACTGAAAACTAGCTCAAGAATGAGTTGAAAATGGAGAGCTTAAACACTTTTCTTTTCTCTTTGAAAACTTTAAAAACTTGAGGATTTTTCTTAGTATTTTGTAAGAGAGTCTTCTCCTCTATTTATAGGGAGAGAAATAGGTTTAAACAATTTATTTAGACCTTATTTGCTCTGAAAAAGAACTGGAAAACCCTGAAAAAGTTTGCCAAAAAGTAGTCTGAAAAACAGATTTCAGAATTGCACAAGAGGAAAGAGCCGTTGGGCTGTTGCAGGCTTGGCGGTCGACCGGGCCGGTCGACCGCCAGCTCAGCTGGCAAAGAGCCGTTGGCTCGGGTCTTCTGGCGGTCGACCGGGGCGGTCGACCCAGAAAACCTGAGAGCAACTGCTTACAGTCGGTCGACCCGGGCGGTCGACCGACAGACGTGCACAAATGTGCACGTCCTGGCACTGGCGCCGGTCGACCGGGCCGGTCGGCCGGTCAGCCTGAAACAGAAAAATTAGTTTTTTTCTGACTTAGAAAACTTTGTAAAATAGTTTTGGGTTTGAACAAACTTAAGTAACATGCTAGTAGGAGTATATAAACATGATCTAAACATGATATTTATTTTGTAAAACTTAGGGTCAGGTAATATCTACTAAGACATGAAACCAAATTTAAAACATGAAAACTTAAATACAAGACTCACATTTTAACAAAACCAAATTGTGTATGTGTATCCTAGAGCCAATATCCAACACTCAAACTTTAACATTTTATTCTTACGATGATTCTAAAGACTTCAAGTTCTTCAAGAGGGCTTTCACCATATGATCTTCAAAACTTGATTCTTGAGCCCAAATTGAGTTGACTTGAGTCCAAAGCACCTTCCTTTAGGAGAAGATCCTTCTAGTTGAGTTAGAATCCTGAAACACACTTAACCAATAAACAATATTAGTACAAATAACTAATATGTTTTGTAATCATCAAACACACTAAACAAGGGTGATTGTAACCTTGGGCCAACACCATCTTAATAAGGGCATCCATAAGACCTCCTGAATCGCCTTGCGGTAGGTTCCGTCACCAAGCAACGGAACATCCTGGGCCGTGGTCCCGGGTATGCACGGGACCCACTGTAAACATTGTTCGTTGATACCCTCGTTGGTTTCCAATAACAATCTTGCTTACTCAGATGTGGATATATGTGTGCTGGGACGCTAGTTCACATATCTAGACATCGGGTAAGACGAGTAATAATAATAATAATAAAAGATGCCAACCATGGATCCGTTGTATGCTTTGCCGAATTTGCTTCCATCGGGTTTTACATTGCATTTCCGGTATTATGATTATTATCATATTAGCTACTCATATCCTGTTTTATTACCCATGTTCCATTCCATCAGTCTACTGCTCCTATCTTATCATTCCATGAGTAGTTCCGGCTTGATATCACTTGTTATATATCTACCTGATTATACATGCTTATGCTCACGACACGGTTTCAATGCATGATTATGATTCGGTTTTATCAATACACTTGTACTTATCTCAGCACGCCATCCGGCTTTTGTATCACCACTCGCCTGGGGAGTTCTATCTGACTCCCCTGGATTCTCATGTCCAGGTCATGGAGCTTGGAGCGTGTGGATTCCCCCAGTTGTCGATCAGAGTGGCGCAGCGGTAGCATGGATCTCCAGCAGACTATCTGAAGCTCTATCCTTCCAGGCCCCTGTGTGCCTCTCGAGTTTTCCTTTGAAACCTCGTGAGTGCCTTTTGTACTGTTCATACTTGTACATCCTTTGTATTCTCGCATTTGCGCCATGTTGGTGATGTAATATTATTGTAATATTGTCACCTCTGGTGATAACTTTGTAATTGTACTCATGTGTTGGAATGTATAATGCACCATTTGCTTCCGTACTCTGATTCTTGCCTGTACTGATGCTTAGCGTATATACGTGAGGGTATTTCTGACCTGCGTATATACGTTGCAGTAACGTCCCCGTACCCGCCGGGATCGGGGCGTTACAGGATGGTATCAGAGCCTAGGTTCTCACATCCTCAGTACGTCCAGACTGCAAATTAATGGTAAAGAAATTTGCAACTGGAATGCATGAGTCCTGGTTATACAATCCAACTACAAGTACAGAGTTATCTATTCATTCTTGATCATCCTTCCTTTGATTCCTAATCCATTCCATCTTTCCCCTGTTTTGGTTTTTCGAAGCCTTATACCAACTTAAGATATGAGTAGACTAGAGAGGTAGTGGCTGGTTCTGAAGAAAGCTATTATATGATCTCTTCGGCTGACTCTATGGTGCTCGGGTATTCCCAGGATTGATCCTAATCGGGTTATCTTTCAGAAGTCAGTTGTCGGAATTCTCTACGGATATTCTACATTCTCGGCTATATCTTTCAGAGTGATTGATGCCTAGTATTCAGAATTCTCAATTATCGGTCTTCTTTATTATGCTCAGGACTATCAGGGTTTTCTTTATCTTCAGTATTCTGGCTCATTCTTGGAACGACATTAAGTATGCAGTACAGCGGAAATTCTATTGCAAAGCTATGTTATCAGTCAGTAATTCGGCATTGTTCGAAGATTTATACAGCCGGAAGTGCAGAGGATGTCTATATTCTGATCATTGTTCAGTCAACTTGAGAGCCCTACCTATAGTGCTTCATATCTTAATTGGTATAATTCCCGTCCATGTCCCCTTTGTGTTCAATTTACCCCTTATCGAAATTGCGAGGACGCAATTTTTTGTAAGGTGGATGGATTGTAACACCCTGCTCCCGGAATACGTACTTAGTTGCGTATTCAGATTTTTTGATCGTAATTTTCGATTTACTTCCTGTATTTATTTTGTATTATGAATTATTTATATGATCGTTTTGTCTTGGATCCGGATTCGTGGACTCAGAGTCTGCTCTTCTCTGAACCAGGGACCCGATCCTAGTGTCTTACTCAATTTGGTCTTTTCGGTATTCAGATTTGACCGATTTCAGTTTTAAACATCATTTCCCAATATTTTAGATTTTCTATGATTTTCTGAAATTTTCCTGAATTAAATGGAAAATCTTCAAAACCAGTGTCGACCAGCACCGCTGACCGATTCCTGAATTTTTAATTTACAAATGGAGTCAAATTTTGAGAAACCGCTTTCCCATATTTTCTTAAAATAATATATTCTATCTTAATATATTTTTTGGGAATTTTCAGAATTTATCAGATTTCTGCCAGATTTGGTGTCGACCAATATTGGCAGCCGATTCCAGGATTTTTAATTTAAAAACTATAAAGAATTTCTTAAAATTAATTTCACCATGATTCTTAGAATAATATTCTTGATTTTTGAGAATTTTTGCGGGTCGTTCCGAGATACTTGATTTTCGGACGATTTCGGTATTTTTCCGAAAGTTTTCCGCACCGCAACCGAATCCCGGGAATCCGCTACTCTAATTATTTTCACTTTTTCTTCCAAGAGAATATCTTCCTTTTTTTAATTTCTTTTCCTTTTTCCTTTTCTTTCCTTTCTTTTCCTTCCACCAAATTCTACAAAATTCTCCATTCTTCCACCAAAAATATCTTCTCCAAAAATATCTCCTTTCCTCCAAAAATATCTTCTCCAAAATATTGCAAACCACTCAAACTCCTCTCCCATCACCATGGCCGGCCAAAGATCCACCTAACCCCTCCATTTTACAAAAAAAACCCTCTCTAACACTTTTTACATTACCTTCACAAATCCAATTCCTATATAAACTTTCCTTCATCTTTCCACTTCATTTTTCTCTTCACAAACACCTTAACCGCCACCAACTCCTCCTTCATCTCCACCACAACAACAACTACTACAACTTCTCCAACTTCCTACCTTCATCTTCTTCCTCCTCTATCTCCATGTAAACCACCACAAACTCCAACAACTCCACCAAAGCCTCCACCTTCTCCTTTACCTTCTCCAAAAATACACCACCATCAAAACCCTCCACAAAACCACCACCCCATCACCACATCAAGAGCCGGCCACCTCCTTTGGATTGGGGTCGAGCTCTTCTTCGTCGGTAATATCTCCGATGATTATTCCGGTAATCGTTCGCGATTATTCCGGTAATCATTACGGTGACGATTACAACGACAACAACTAACATCACCATCACCTCTACTATTTTCCACCACCATCTTCACTTCCACCATCACTTTCACCATCACAACACCACCTCCATCTCCACTACTTCAACCTCCAAACATCACCTCCTTCACCTTCTTTTTCATTACTCCATCAAAATCCAACTCCTCCACCAAATAACACCACCACCAAAGCAAGCACCTTTCCCTTTCTCTCTCCCTCCTCCTCTCTGTATATTGCTGACGCGGATCTCACCCCCGCGACCAGGCAACGCCTTAACGCGGATCTTCGCGTTCTTGGCATCTGTTTAAACGCGGCCTTCACGTTCTTGTATCGACGCAACGCGGAGTCTATGCCCGCATCTGTGTCCCTTTCATGTCTGCACGACGCGGAGCTAATACCCGCGTCTGTGTTCTTCTCATGCTAACGCGACGCGGAACCCATGACCGCGTCCACGTTCTTCTCGTGTCCTGACTTGAACGCGGGTCTCGAACCCCGCGTTTGTGGCACCTTTGCGACGCGATTCCCGCGTCTGCGACTCCCGCGTCTGCGACTCCCGCGTCTCACTCTCAAAACCCGCATCTCCCTGTGCACTCTCTCCTTAGTTTTCCTCTCTCCTTCTCTCTCTAACTCTTTCTCTCTCCTCTTCACTTATTATATTTATGGCGCGTACGCGAGTTCCATGGATTTCAGAGTTTTCGGTTCTTCCGGAGATTTAGGCGAGTGTCCTCGCTCTCGCCTCCATTTGGGTTCCCTGCTTGTCGGGTCGACATGTATTTTATTCCATGTTTTCATGTATTATGTATTGGGCTGAGTCCCTGTATTTGTGTATGGCCGAGTGCCAATGACTGGACATGTATTGCTTTGTGACAAATGCTTGTATTAGGGTAGTTTAATTCTTGTACATATACCATGCCTATATTGTATTTTACTGTTTTATACCATGCGTGGCCGACCCTTCGTGGTCGTTAGACTCTGGGTTTCTGCCCACTCCTGGGATGGCTGGTAGCCACCGAGAGTGCGCTTAAACCCCGAGCGTACTTGACTTCCGGACCCTTCAGCCTCCGGTCTCTCACGATCTCGAAAGGGAAGTGATTGGGACCAACAGGTCTCTCCGTCCTTCAGCCTCCGGTCTCTCACTATCTTGAAAGAGAGGTGATTGGGACCGTCAGGTTCTTCAGCTCCGCCTGGTTATCATGATCAGCACTCAGCACTTTACCACTAGATTCGTCTAGGCGAGAGGCTGCCGGATTTTCTACTCGCACCTTAAGCCGAGTTGTCCTGGTAACCTTGCCAGACGCTCCAGTGTTAAATACTGTTTGCTATCTGTGCCTCTAGCTTGCTCAGCTCCGCTTGGTTGTGCTCAGCTACTACTCTATCATCATGCCACGTATTTACCTGATATGTTAACACTTGCTATGCCATTACTTCATACCTGTCATTTACATGCTACTATTTAACACCTGTTTGTATCACCTGACAACTGAGGTGTTATCACCTGACACCAAACATGCTACTACTTGGCAAGACCCCTTGTTATGACATGACTTGCCACCGGACTAATATCAATCTCTTGACTTGATTTGTCACCTGCCAAATATCATCCTCCTGTCATGCTATCACTTGACACCCGGCATGATATACTTGACCTGTGATTATCTCATTTACAAGAATACTACACTTGTTATCCTGCATTACATGTAGTGACTTGAATCTTGTACTTGTTATCCTGTATTATATATACAGTGACCTGAATTTATAGTACTCATGTACTCCTGAATTCCTGATCATGTCTGGTACCTGCTATTCCCGTAAATTTGATAACTACCTAATAAACCATAAAACTGGACAACTTACATCGGGTCAGGGGAAACTTGCGGCTATCATATATGTTCGTGTTTACAGTGGTATTAGGCATGTTGTGCAACTAAAACTTTCGGTCTGACCTGTGGGCCTCCAGGGGACCGAGGGGAGAGTTGGCTCCCTCCTTCCTGGTACCATCTTGATAAGGGCATCCATAAGACCCTCCTGAATCGCCTTGCGGTAGGTTCCATCACCAAGCAACGGAACATCCTGGGCCGTGGTCCCGGGTATGCACGGGACCCACTGTAAACATTGTTCGTTGATACCCCCGTTGGTTTCCAATAACAATCTTGCTTTACTCAGATGTGGATATATGTGTGCTGGGACGCTAGTTCACATATCTAGACATCAGGGTAAGACGAGTAATAATAATAATAATAATAAAAGATGCCAACCATGGATCCGTTGTATGCTTTGCCGAATTTGCTTCCATCGGGTTTTACATTGGATTTCCGATATTATGATTATTATCATATTAGCTACTCATATCCTGTTTTATTACCCATGTTCCATTCCATCAGTCTACTGCTCCTATCTTATCATTCCATGAGTAGTTCCTGCTTGATATCACTTGTTATATATCTACCTGATTATACATGCTTATGCTCACGACACGGTTTTCAATGCATGATTATGATTCGATTTTATCAATACACTTGTACTTATCTCAGCATGCCATCCGGCTTTTGTATCACCACTCGCCTGGGGAGTTCTATCTGACTCCCCTGGATTCTCATGTCCAGGTCATGGAGCTTGGAGCGTGTGGATTCCCCCAGTTGTTGATCAGAGTGGCGCAGCGGTAGCATGGATCTCCAGCAGACTATCTGAAGCTCTATCCTTCCAGGCCCCCTGTGTGCCTCTCGAGTTTTCCTTTTGAAACCTCGTGAGTGCCTTTTGTACTGTTCATACTTGTACATCCTTTATATTCTCGCATTTGCGCCATGTTGGTGATGTAATATTATTGTAATATTTGTCACCTCTGGTGATACTTTATAATTGTACTCATGTGTTGGAATGTATAATGCACCATTTGCTTTCGTACTCTGATTCTTGCCTGTACTGATGCTTAGCGTATATACGTGAGGGTATTTCTTACCTGCGTATATACGTTGCAGTAACGTCCCCGTACCCGCCGGGATCGGGGCGTTACAGAAAGTGAATCTTGTTTTCCGTTGACCGGGTGAACGTCAGGACCTTTTGGGAATCCTCTCTTGGATAGTAGACAAAGTAACACAACTTCTGTCCGCCAAGGATCTCAAAAAGAGTGTAGCAAAGGCGAACTTGTACGCAGCAAGTTGTCAGAAGAGTTGAACTCTCTCGTTCTTTTCAGCTGGAAATCTTGGTGTTTCTACGGCTTACAACTGAAGTTCTTTTGACCAAGAATTATCCGATCCCTCTTACATAGCAAATTGGGCTATTTATAGAGGTTTCAGGGGTGAACGTGTCCCCTAAAAACACTCCATAATGGGGGTTAACTCCCTCATTACGTGGGCACTAATTGACCCAGTAATGAGGGCAGTTATAACTGAGACGCGGGTTTCGAGTCTCGCGTCTTGTTGCTAAAGTGATGCTTGAGGAACGCGAGCTTCCAATTCTGCGTTAAGCTTCACGTGAGACGCAGGCTTTGAACTCTGCGTCTTGGCACTGCAATAATACTGGGACACGAATTTCAACCCTCGCGTCTCGGTCCTTGCAGTGATGTTGAGACGCGGGTTTCAACCCTCGCGTCTTGGTGCCGCGCTGGTGGCGATGATTAGCCTTGCGTCTGGAGCTTGGATTCTGCTATTTGCTGACTTGTCTTCAGTGATTTTTAGACAGTCTATACCTTTCGTTGTCCAGGGCATAGGAGCTTGGACAAGTGCAGTGGTTCTCGACGTCGCTGACTGTTGTGTCCCGTCGGGTGCCTGATCGTACTGTCACAAGTACTGTTTACCAGACTGAATGCCAACGGGCTGTGCGGTAGTGGGCTGCGCTGCGAAGGCAAACTTCTCTTCTTCGGAACTGCTGAGAGAAGCTATCATTGTCGTGTCATCATTTTGTGCAATAGAGATGGCATTGCAAGATTTGCCTTTAAGCTTGGGCTGACTCAACTCTCATTGCTCGTCTTTGACAATATCTGGGTGTACCCACATGATCTCCCTGAATTTTATTGTCAATGGATGAGGCCTTTAGCCTCTTGCTCCTTGTCCAACGGATTGATGATTTCTAATCTTGCTTTATGTATCTTATGCCTCATATCTTATTGATCTTATGCTTCATGTCTCTTGTTATCCTGTTACACATTATTATTGTTGCTTCTGTGTAGTTAAATATAATAATAACATGGGTTGGGAAAAACTGGACGGTTGACTAGGCCTTGTCGGGTGGATGTTCTTGGATCCATATACATTCAACTGTCGGGGATGGGGTAGTGTTGGCTACCAACCTTTTATAGTTCATTAAGCTTCCTATTTCCTGTTTCCTATTCTTGTCCTAGCAGATGGCCTTGATCTCAACAGCCAGGGAGCTGTTTAAGGCCGTGATACTGGACATGCATGAGATACACCCACCTAATTAGAGCTTCTCGACTATTAAGTTTTCAGTTAACATAATAAAGTAGTATAAACAATAATGACAATAAGAACGCTTGTTATTTGGTCAATCTCTCGTTTGGATAATGGTACCCATACGCCATGTTTAGATGGGTTCGGCTAGAGTACATGCTCCAGTATGGTCTGTCAGTGATTGAAACACTGGAAGAGGTTGACTAAAATATCAGGTGATACTGATTATTATTATTGTATAAATAAAATACAATGCTTGATTCATGTATATTATTGTTTGTTATACTTGTTACACTTCCTGATTTCTTGCCCACCACCATGTTACATGTATACTCTGCACTTTAAGTATTCTCTGTAGGCACACGTCATGTACACTGACAAACATTATAGTATGATTATTTCTGTTTATTTCTGTATAAGTGTTCATAATAATCACTGATACCGTTCATGTTACTATTACTATTAGTTCAAACAATAAATATTGATATATATAAAACTCTCTCCGTTTAACAGTCATTGTTTTTAATCATGTATTATATAATATTGTAGAAGTAATATTGTTATAACATGCATTTAGGTATTAAAGATAGTGCAGATATAATTATTGTAATATATATATATATATATATATATATATATATATATATATATATATATATATATATATATATATATACCGATTGTAAGTATAATTATATTGTATCATTGTTATTTAGACACGTATTATATATTAACGTGATTGTAATACTATTATAGTATATATATTATTGTCTTCCTTCATTTTATCACTCACTAGGTTGCTTTCTAATGACCCTAAAGTTACTTCATCACGTTGGAGATTCGAGATTTAGTAGGACCCGATATTTTCATGGATATTAATAGGGAACGCGTCATATATATTGTTCATTGGTATCTTTATTATTTTGTCTGTACTTCCTTATTTATTCATATTTTCATATCTATCGTGATCTCTGACCCCTTTTGCAAGTATTCTTGTACTTATTTAAGTTAGATTTATATTGTGTATTTTGTATTATTTTCCCGTAGTGAGGCTTAGCGCGTATATATGGAGTATTTTTTTTTTGCATATATATATCGCTGATTCTCGTCGCGTCTCTGCTAGTATATTTTGAGAAGCGGGGAATGACAGAAGGTCTAGCTAGACACTTCGGTCAGAACAAGATGATTGAAGCTGTTGAACCCAGATTCTACTGGCCTAACTTGAAGAGGGATATCGCTAAGATCATTGGCCAGTGTCGTACATGTCAATTGGCCAACAAAAAAAATAGATTATCGGGCCTTACACTCCTCTCCCTGTGCTCAGTTGCCCCTGACGAGATGTGAGCTTAGAGTCCATACTAGGAATGCCAAAAACACAAAAAAAGTATGACTATACTAGTAGTGGTTGACAAATTCTCCAAAATAATTCACTTCATTCCATGTTCTAAAACCTCAGATGCATCCCGGGTAGCTGTCATTTTCTTTGATCATGTCGTCAATTGCATCCATTGCCCAAAATCATGGTGTCTGATAAAGATGTTAAGTTAGCTATTTATGGCAAGCACTGAGGCATAAGATGGAACCAAGTTGAAATATTTGACAATCTTTCATACACACACTCTGATAGGCAAACAGAGACAGTCAATAGAACCTTAGGAAATCTTCTTACATGTCTCGTTAGGAAAATTTTGAAAATTGAAGATTAAGGATATTTAATGTCGGTGATTATGTGATGGTCCGCCTGAGACCCGAATAGTTTTCTCGGGGAACCATGAAGAAATTGCACGCATGAAGCGCATGACCATCTCAAATTCTCAAGAAGATCAATTCAAATGTCTATGTGGTGAATCTCCCACCGGACTTTGGGATTAGTTTCACTTTAAATATTGAAAATTTGGTTCCGTACAGAGATACTTTTAATATCCCTACTGATCCATTCATGGATGAACCTAATCAGGACCTTCATTCTGAGAGCTCCCACTATCTTCACTCTCTCCAAAATTACCCTATGTAGCAGAAAATATAGATTCTATCTTGGAAGATCAGATTGTCTCTACTAGAGACAGAGGAACGCGACACGATCTTATTAAGTGAAAAAGAAGACTTGAATCATAAAATTCTTAGATTACTGAGAAGGATTTCCGATAGCTTGATCCTGATCCACTGGAGCATTACCACAGCCAGTAGAATCTTCCCACCACACACTCGACATGGTCGGGGTTTTTTCGCCCGGGGGAAATGATGAGGGCATCACGCCGCTGAGACGATTCGACTGATTCTATTCTAGATCCAGAAAACGGCGTGCCACATTTCTTTGATTTTAGGTATTTTATTGTTTAGTTTATTTGCTTTTTAGAAATGTTTCTTTTATGTGGACGTTTAGTATCACATCGATTATTTCTTAGAAGTACTCTTTTGTAAAGCCAATAAAAAGGTTCAAAACTTCACTTTGGATATTATTGAATGATTAAAATTCTAAAATTTTTAGTTTGAATTCTTGAGATTTTTTGTTCTTGAGTTTTAGGTGTGAAGTCCGTAGAAGAGGTGTGAAGCCTAAAATTCTATCTAGTTTCTCAATTTAAATTTTAAATCCTAGTTTCAAATTTTGAAGGTGATTGCGAACTCATCAGAAAGTCACGCCCATGCCTACTTTGACAACTGCTGACAAAACCAAGCGAACGTTGTTTTCCAACTCTGTGCCGGGGGCCCGGGACACCAGAATAATTCGGTGCAGTTGACATTTCCGGGGAGCTTAAATATGAGGAAGCCTACGGTCAGTCAGCAGCCTCATCTTGGTTCAACGGGGCTGACGCCAGCCACAGCAGTTTCATATGTATAGGGAGGTGCTAGTGTGCCAATGAAATCAGCTGAACAGAAGCCAGCAGCAGGTATATTTTATGCAGTGATTTTTCATCAGCATAGCGTGATTTTGTCATTAACTTGTTACTGAAATCAGTATGTTATGTCTTTGCATTCAGCTTATGTCAAAAGTAAAGGAAAATTGTGATATTTACTTGCATATTCTTCTGTCATACAGCTCGAAGAAAGAAACCTGAAGTAAAACAATAGCCGAGGTTTTTGATGATGGAGCCCTCCAGGTGAACACGAAACGGTGACCTAATTGAAAGCTACACAATCGGGGATAGAGACACGGGCTCCCTCTCGGGTTGGGGCTGTCCAGCTCCATTTTCAGTTCTTTTAGTTATGATCCATGACCTTATAGAATTGTTTGAAGGTGGTGGGCAAATACTGACCATCATAATAGGAAAAATGGCAAGCAGCAATGTTTAATCCACGAGGCCAACTTGTTACGTTTGCCTACTGTCTCGGTTGCTTTCAGAAAATATTGTTTGGTAGGCAGGCTACAGCATTTTTGTCATGAAACTACTGAAACTTCTAAGCTTGAGATGCTTAGTGATGCCAATATCATGTAGATGTAGATCTATTGTATCTCTCTCTCTCTCTCTCTCTCTCTCTCTCTCTCTCTCTCGCTCGCTTGAGATGCTGGCTTAGTGATGCCAATATCATGTAGATGTAGATCTCTTGTATCTCTCTCTCTCTCTCTCTCTCTCCTCTCTCTCTCTCTCTCGGTGGCAATCAAGAAGCTGATATCAGAGCTTTTATTAGTAGTTCTAAGATGATCTAAATGAACTGATCTTTGATATTTAAACTGATTCAGAGGACCATCAGTTTAGACTGCTCTTTAATCTGCTGCTGCACAGGACAGTCGGAAATATTGAGAAGAGGCACATTGTTTATGCATTGAAGATATATATGCTCCTGCTCCTTCCTTGACTACTGATTGACGAAAAATAGAGATAAGTTAAGGCTAAAAGGATGTTATCTGATTGTTGGTGGTGTTTTTTGTCTTTCGCAATTTATCCGCGATAGTAAGGGCTAAGCGGGTCAAATCCACAAAGAGGAGTGCGATAGAAACTTTTCGGTATCTCCTTAAACATTAAACTGGTTGAGTATTTGTAACGCCCCGATCCCATGGGTACGGAGACGTTATTGCGACATACATATGCAGAGCGGAAATACTCTCACATATGTACGCTAAGCATCAGTACATGTAAGAATCAGAGTACGAAAGCACAGTGGTGATATACATTCTAATAAAATAGTACAAATATATTGTTATCACGGAGCGTGATCCAATATTATATGAATATTACATCACCAGGAGATACAAATACATGAATTACAAAAGAGTTACAAGAGTAAATAGTATAACAGTGGCTCTCAAGAAGCAAGAAGAATATCGAGAGACAATCAAGAGGGGCCTGGAAGAAAAAGGGGTACGGATGATCTGACGCTGATCCGTCACACTTTCGCTGCGCCACTCTGATAGACTGGTGTTCAACTGAGAAGCCCGCTACGGTCCAAGCTCTGGGATTTGGACATGCAAACACAGGGTTATCAGAAAGCAACCCAATGAGTACGTAAGATGATGCCAAGTAGCATGCACAGGCAAACACGCGTGTATCGATAAATCTGAATCAGATAAGCATATACCGAAAACTATGTTGTGAGTACAGACACACACCGACAGGTAATAAAGCATCAAATAAGACAGATATGGACAAAACTAGTTATATAAGCTTAGATTACAGATTCACGAGATTGGTACGTCGAGAGAATAATCCAAATAAGGAAACCCTCATATATATACCTTAAACCTAAAGTCACCATAGGCTGAGTCATACAACCTGAGTTGTCTTCACTATAAAAGAAATAGGAAAACAGTATGAAACCCAAAAATAAACAAGTCAGGTGACTCAACACAGTAGCACAGATATCATACACAAGTGGCAAGCCAGATAACTTAACTATATAATAATAACAATTAGTGTCGCCAGTTATTATAATCATTTCCTACCAGTGTTCCATACCACTGGTAATTCATACCGGGTCCGTATTCCAGTAGAACCCAATCCGAGCTCTGATATACGGATACCATTATTAAAATGAAAAAATGATTCAATAGCACCCGTTGAGAATATTATTGTTTAGTAATTAAGTTATGCCTGGTGTAAGGTAATGAATTGTGTCACAGGTTTCGCAAGCATAGAATAAGCATATCACCAGGCAGATGTCAGTAATATGTTATTATTTTATTAAGACTCGTCTGACCTGTATGTCTAGGTATGTGTCCTGACATTCCTACACATATACATCCACATATGAGTAAGAAGAGTTTTGCTATTGAAAACTGATGGAATATCAATATATCATGTTCATAATGGGCCTCATGCATACCCGGGACGACGGCCAAGGAGCATCCGGTACTGGAGTCTGGAACCGACCACTAAGTCGTAAGGGTCTTATTTGATGTCTTAGAAGGATGAAATTTGGACAGGGGTGCTAGTACACCTCACCGAAATACCTGGTGGCACTCAAGTAGAATCGAAGTTATTGCAACATTGAACCATTATGAAGACGTAATATTGATATCAGTTTCACTCATCTCAGTGTAAGTTGTCTATTTATTATAGATTATGTTCATGATGATTGGTTTACGGCAATTAACATGAATATAATAACAAGAGGAGCATGATACTCGAGTATAATATTAGGAGTGTACATGTTATCAGTGTCAAGTCCCCGTAAAGGTGATAATCATGAATCAGGTGATAACACATGATGTCAGGTCTCAAGTGATAACATGTCAAGATCAGGTATTAGATATCAGGTAATGTGCAATAATTTAAAACATTGTAAGTAAGCACAGAGTCACAATATAAATCGAGCACTCGATCACTCAAGTTAGAATATGAAAACAATGTAAAAGGACATTTCAAACTATTTACAACCATAATCACAATAATAAGATATTAAACTATTAATTAAACAAACTGATGGGGTAAGATTAGACTGGACAGGCAAGAAGGAGAATAGGCAAGCAGACAAATGAGGCCCAGTAGAATTGGATAAGCCGACCAGCAGAACTGGACAGAACTAGATAGATAACTGACAATCCGGATTAGACAGAGTTGATCAGATAAGCGGTCAAGCGAGCAAGTAGGATTAGGCGGAATTGTATTGACAAGCAAGACTGAATAGACAAATGGGTAAGCAGAGTTGGATATGGTTAAAAGCAAACGGAGCTAAGAAGGGTGGGAGCTTAGCTAGACCATGTTAGCAGTGTATAACACTAGACACATGGTGGAGCTAGACCCCTGGCGGAGCGTGCAGCTTTAGGCTAAACCCTAATTCACGCAGCAAAGAGATGTATGAACGTCAAGCTAACGCTCACGGCGAAGCTAAATTCCTACGGCAAAGCTAGCGCAACGAATGTTGGGTCTTCGTGTATGGCAAAGCCACGCTCGCGGCACAATTAGGCGCACGTGACAAAGCTAGCGTATAACTGCTATGCTACATACGTGGCGTAGTCACGCTTGCTGTGTACTCAGGGAAAATTGAGGAGAAGTTTAAGTAAAATTTTCTTGAAAGATTACAACAATCTCAAAAATTTTGATTACAAGAGAGAGAAGATACTCAAGCTCAAATCTTCTCTTTGTTTAATGCTGGGTTCTTCACGTGACGGTGGAAAGTGAATCTTGTTTTTCGTTGACCGGGTGAACGTCAGTATCTTCTGGGAATCTTCTCTTCGGATTATGGATGGAGTAGCTCGGCTCTTATCCAGTGAAACCTCAAAGAGACTTGAGGTAAAAACTTATACTCAGCAAGTTGTTGGAAGAGTTTGATCCTTTATGAGTATTCCTCAGCTGAAAATTCTGACCTTTCAATAGCAAACTAAGCTATTTATAGAGTTTTTAAGGGGCAAAACTATCCCATGAAAATCCTCTATGACGGGGTTAACTTCCCTCATTATGTGGGCAGTAATTGACCTGATAATGAGGGTAGTTACAACTGAAACGTAGGGCTTCTCTGCAGTTGAACGCGGGTTTCAAGTCCGCGTTTTGGCATTATAGTGTTGCTGGATGTCGACTTCGAACCCTACAAGACGCGGGCTTTGAGCTCTGCGTCTTGGCATTGCAGTGAAGCTGAGACACGGACTTTGATTTGCGTCTTGGTACTGCAGTGATGCTCAGACGCAGGCTTCAAGCTCTGCATCTTGGCCATTGCAGTGAAGCTGAGACGTGGGCTTTGACCCTTGCATCTTGGTACTGCAGAGATGCTGAGACGCGGGCTTCGACCCTTGCATCTTGGTACTGCAGTACTGAAGCGCGACTTTCGAGCTCTGGGTCTTGGCATTGCACTGAAGCTGATACGCGGACTTTGACCCTTGCGTCTTGGTACTGCAGTGATGCAGAGGCGCTGCCCTAAAGCTCTGCGTCTTGGCCGTTGCAGTGATGTTGAGACACGGGCTTCGACCTTGCGTTTTGGTACTGCACGAGTGGCTACGATTAGCCTCGTGTTTGGAGTATAGACTCTACTTTCTGATGACTTATCCTCAGTGATTTTTAGATAGTTTACAGAATTCCCTCCAGAGTTTTTAAAACTCTGCGGTTGACTGTGACGGTTTCGAAATACTTTAGATTTTTCTTCTAGCAGCAATGCTCTCAAGACTGGACTAGCAATCTTCTGAGATATCTTGAGCTTCATCTTGTCTGGATTTTGATCTTTGTGACTGTACTATTAAACTCTTTGAAGCCATCAGAAATGATTAATGTGAGTGTCTGGATACGCAGTCCGGACCTCCTCGGTGCTCTGAGCTGATTGTTGGTGTACTGTTGAATTAGGAGAAATAGTCATCTGCTTTCATCAGTGTACTGTTGAACTAATTGCAGAAGTAAGATTGAACGCAAGTCTAGTAGATGCAAAGGTCATGTTGCCTTAGAGACGCGAACCTCGTCTAAACTAGAAATGCGACTCTCATTCATCGGGGAGATACAAACATCGAAGCGTAGACGCAACTCTCACTTGGTTGAAGTAACGCAGACTTCAAGGTGGAGATGCGGACCTCTCTATGCTGGGGAGACGCGGCTCTGTGAAATGCGAGACTCATGTTCTGGGTGCATTGCCACGTGTCTGGCGGGGCTTGAAGAGACTTAGAGAGAGAGAAGAGAATTCAGGAGAGAGAGAGGTACAGGAAGAGAGAGAGAATCGGAGAGAGATGAGAGAGAGAAGGGGGCTGTTGCCCCCCTCTCAACCGCCCACGACCAGGCCAGGAGGGCCTGGCCGTGGCCCTGCCATGGCCGGCGCCGGCGGCCCTCTGGTGGCCGCCGGCCAGGGGTGGCCGCGCCGGCCACCCAAGAGAGGAGAGAGAGAGGAAAGGGGAGAGAGAGAAGAGAGTGAAAAGGGAGAGAGGGGGCTGCCGCCCCCTCCTCAGCTCACGCTCAGGGGGCCAGGGGGCCCCCTGGCCGCGCACAGCCGCCGGCAGAGCGCCGGCGGCGTCCAGATCGGGGTGGCTCCGGCCACCCCAAAGTGAAAAGAGGGGGAAAGGGGAGAGTTTAGTTTGGAGGTGAAGGAATTGAAGGAGATGGGAGGAGGAGGAGGAGTATGGTGTTGTGGGGGTGGTGTTTTGGTGGAGAAGAAGGTGGTGGTGGAGGTTAATTTGAAGAAGATGATGAAGAAGAAGAAGGTGGATTTGGTGGTGGTTTTGAGGAGGAAGGAGATGGAGGTGATGGTGGATGTTGTTGTTGGTGTTGAAGATAGGAGGAGATGGCCGGAGATGGGGGGATCTCTCGCCGGCAACGTGGCCGGAGGCGCCGGCGGTGGTGGCCGGTTGGGCGTCGTCCAAATGGAGGAGGAGAAGAAGACAAAGGAAAAGAAGAGAAGGAAGAAAGAAAAATAAGGAAAAAGAAAAAGAAAAGAAGAAAGAAAAGGAGAAAGGATTGATGGGAAGGGGGGAGGTGAGGTGGCCCACGTGGAGGGGAGTGGGCTGTGGAGTCGGTGGAAGAAAAGAAAAGGAAAGAAAGAAAGAAAAGAAAAGATTGGAAAAAATAATAATATTATAATATGGTCGAGAAATATTGACTGTTCCGGAAAAATCCCCAAAATTCCCAGAGGTAGAAAACGTCATCCTAAAGAATAATATGAAATCAGTTTTCAGAAATAAAATCCCATTTTCAAATTAAAAATCCGGAAGTCAACCGCTGATACCGGTCTACACCGGGTCGGCCGGATTTTGATAAATTCTGAAAAATCTCAGAAAATGTATTAAAGAATAAAATATGATTTTAAGAAGTAAATTGAAAGCAGAATTCAGAAATTCAATTCCGATTGTAAACTAAAAATCCTGGAATCAACCAGCGATACTGGCCGACACCAAATCCGGTGGAACTTTGATAAATTCATAAAATCCTTAGAAAAAGTATTTAGATAGGAAATGTGATTTTAAGAAATAATGTAAAAAGATATTTCTAGTAATTCTAATTTTTTTGTAAATTAAAAATCCGGGAATCGGTCAGCGGTGTTGGTCGACACCGGTTTTGAAGATTTACAACTTAATTCAGGAAAATTCTAGAAAATCATAGAAAATATAAAATATTGGAAAACGATGTTTAAAACTGAAATCGGTCAAATCTAAATACCAGAAAGACCAAATCGAGTAATACCCTAGGATCGGGTCCTCGGTTCAGACTAGGGCTGACTCCGAGTCCGTGAATCCGGATCCAAGACAAAACGATCATATAAATAATTCATAATACAAAATAAATACGGGAAGTAAATCGAAAAATACGATCAAAAAATCTGAATACGCAACTAAGTACGTATTCTGGGAGCGGGGTGTTACAGAGTTTAGATGCGGGTTTTGCTGATCTCCGCGTCTAGACTCAATCCTACATCTGGGCTTTAACACTTGGACATTTTTCAGATTCTAGCTGTTGTGTTGTACTCTTGTAGTGCGATTCCTCAAACTCTTTGTCCAAGAAGTGCGACTTTGGACATGTAGGTGGCGCTGACCCGAATCTTATGTTCGTGCTTCAAGAGGCTTCCCCAGTGTTTGCTCTAAAATCAAGGGAGCGTCGTGACAGGCTCATAGCCCTAGTATGCTGACCTTTTGGGAGATTATAACCAATGGGAAGTTTTAGTCTGACACCCGTATCGTACTGAAGAAACCCGACTTCTTTTTCGGTGATGCTATCACTGAGGACGATAGGGTCTTGTTTGACGGAGACTACAAATGGCTCCGCCAGATCAGGGATAGGAGATTTTTCCTTCCCAATATGGAGAGGATGTACCCCTTGGCATATCTGTCGCGCACGTCGGTACGCCGCGTAATAGAGTGGGACCTCTCTAAGTCTATCTCTGGCGTATCCCTCGACAAATTGGATGCAAATGAAGCATACCCTGCTGGCCACGGAAAAGATGTATTTGGGCTATATCCCAGATTTGTCAGGGCCGAGTATCCAATAGGAGAAACCCCTCAGTTGGCCACCACCTTTATCAATCAATTCTTGAAGGTGAGGGGTGATTTTCCCACTGACTTTTGTTCGCTCGGGTAGATCCACTCTACTAACAAGTCATGGGGGGGAAGATGTTGGCTTTGTTCTTACAGAGCTCGGGTACTTGCTGCAGCAGGTGGAATTATACCACCATTCAGTATGGCCTCACGTAGAGCTCCCATCACTTTCATGGCGTCTTGGAGCATTACAATCCTCTGACAGGCACATTCTTTACCCCGGTTGGAGAGATGGGGCTCGCTCTTCATAAGTTATACGAGGTTTTGGGGTTAGTAATTGGAGATGCTCCATATGAAAAATATGTCCCGACTACCGAGGAGCTTCACTTATTGAAGAAGGAGGACCCTCAGGTGTACGAGACTTACTGAGAAGTATTACGCCACTTCCACATCTGTGGGCAAATGACCATCTGGAGGAACAGGGGCGTTAAGCAGATGTCCTCGGCGAGCTACCTTCTCAATGACATAAATGAAAAGTCTAGCCCAATGACCCGTCTGGCTCCTTGCACTGATGAAGAGATCGTTGAGAGGATCAGTGTCTCCACAAGCTCGTATATGATAGAGTCCAACGAGGATACTTTCAAGCCTGGTACGGTCTTTGAAAGTTTTCACCATCAGGCCCGGATTCCAATATCTGACCGGGCTCTACTGGCGGGCTTCCTCATATTGTGGTTGAAGCATTATGTGGTACCAACGCTGCCACATGAAGTGATTGTCACCGATGTGGTGTACCCGGCGGTCCTGCTAGTGCATGAGAAGTCAATCTCTCTCCTTCCAGCGATGATAGCAGGCATTCAGAGTGGTTTGCAGGTGTTAACAAAAAGCCTGTGCCAAGTGGAGGCTGTTGTAGACTCCCAAGGCAGGCAAATGGTGGAATCGGAGGGAAGGCCAGAAGTGAAGACTCCCAATCCCATAGTCGAGCTTTCATACGCGTACTTGATGGCCTAGTATGTCATGCACTGTCTGTCATGATGACGCTTGTGTCTCCCTCAGAAGGCTTTGTACCTTTTGTGCAGAGGCTGGAGAATTCGAGCTGGTCACAGTATTATATGTACTATGTTCGAAAAGCTATTCTGAGTAGCTCAAATATCAGCTTGATCGACGCTTACCTGAGATCTCTGGCGTGTCCTATGGGGATAAATTTGTCGACCTTGTAGGACTGGATGATTTCACGCGGTTACTGTCTGGAGTCTTGTGGTGGCTCATCAACATTCGGCCCGCATATTTGATCTTTCGGCAAGGTGATTCATGTATGATCGAGCCTTACATGCCAAGTCATTTTGCTAGGCAGTTCAGTTATGATCAATTATATGTCGGCAACCCCAACACTGGCCTTCGCTTTAGCTGTAACCTATTTGAAGGCGCCCGTCGTGGTATTACAGTGTAACTGGGGGAACAAGTGTCGTCTTCAGTTTACCTCACAGGACGCCTAACTGCTATACAAGCCTTGGCTTCTGTACATGGTATTTCATTGCCAACAGGGTACCCGGCTTTGGAATGAATACTTCTTGTATCAAGACTATTAAGGCTTCGTATAAGGTCAAGTCAGGTTCCAAGAGCGGCATGCAAGGGATGAGCGAGTATCAAGAGGCTGAGAGGGAAGTGAAAAGGGAGGCAATGAGAGAGACCAGCAGGACAGGGGTGGCTTCGATGTCTGAGCCAGTAGTAGGAGCCATAACAGAACACTCTGTTCGGAGGGCTCAGAACATTGTGTTCAAGCGTCCTCGAGCCTCTGCTTCCTAAGGCGAACCCAACCCAAAGAAGGCCAAAAAAGGATATGAGGCTGAAACTTCTGCCCGATGCCTGAAATAATCCCCCTGGTGCTGAGGAGCAGGAGGAGGAAGAAAATGAGGCAGCCCCAACACTTTGTCCCCGAGGTTTGCGCAGTAGGGGCCCCGCAATCCTGGTGGAGGGAGGATCTGCAGGCCAATCTGCCATGGTCGAAAGGGCCGAACACCCTGAAGAAGTGACTGAAAGGACTGAAGTTGAAGCTCTGTCACAACCTGGAGCTTCGATCCAGCCTGGCACTTCTTCAGCTCAGGGAAAAGGGACGAAGGCACCGCAACTGGGTTCTTTCAGTGTTTTGATGCCTACTTCCCGAATTGTGGAGCCTAGCCCTACCACCGGGATTATTAGTGGTAAAGCCCCAATCACTGAGCTTTCATGGGTTCAAGTGTCATCTTCGTCGTCTGAAGAACATGACTATTATTCGAGCGAAGAAGTTGACTTCAGTGATGAACCGCTTTTCCTGATACCAGCAAATTTTCGCATATCTCAGAGGAAGAGATGCAAGCGTACGTTCCTGTGATGGTTCCGCCATCGGGAGAGGTTACTACCGCTGAGGGTATTTCTTCTATCCTCCTTGACTATTTCTCCGTTGAATTGGGAAGATGTTTTAAACCTTCATTTGAATTTCTTTTACAGGAGTGGCTATCGGTAGTGAGGCTACGACTTCCTCCCATATTAAGGAGATGATCCAGGAGCTGGCCCAGTCGGAGGGCCTTGAAGTTCCTGCTATCGAGACGCTTTGTGAGGGTACAAGAATTGTGACCAGGGAACCCTCATCCCCAAGCGGTCTGCCAGAGACTTACCGTCTTTGGATCCTCAACTTGATAAGAGAACAAAGATGCACCATATACTTCTGTTTTCATTGTTATTATTAACATTGATATTTATGATTGCAGAGAGTACTGGGCTAGCACAAGTGAAGGATTCAGTGGCAAGCATCAGCGCAGAGGACAGCGCAGTTCAGACTTCAGTCGGTGAACTCAGCTTTGAGGAGTTTGTTACTGCTTCTGTTACTGCGGAGGCTACCACAATAATGATCCTGGAGGTGTCCGCGATGATCTCAGTATCGATAGAACCTGCTGCTGGTCTTGTCTCTGCCCCTGGTGAGTTGGCTCTCGCATCTGTATACACTACGTGTATCATCGTAGAAAGGGAATCCGGGAGCACATTAGCAGGGTTATCTCCAACCACGGACATCATGGAAAAATTGATGCATCAGATGGTACAATAATTTTTCACCTCCATGAAGTCCTGCATCGAACTGGTCCTCTCCGAGGGAAGTTCCTTCGAGTTTACCTGGGTGCTTCTTGAAAATCAGGTTGAGAACATCCGTCATTGGAAGCTCGGAGCAAGCGAGGGTGTATCTGATGCTGGTCGAACAGTTGGGGATATGCCTGAGGGAACTAAGGACCCTAGAGAAGGCCAGTCTGATGGATAAGACTCAATCGATGCTGAACAAGCTCCTCACCGCTCAAGAACATGAGAGGAAAGAAATGGAGGAGCAGATGGCTAAAGAGGCCCATCATCTCCATAACTTCCAAGCCAATTACCAAAGAATGGTTGACGATTCTAGGGAATTTGAGGTCGTCACCAAGAATGCAGAGCAAGTCATTACCACTGCTCGAGCAGCTATTGCCAGGGCGCAAGCCTTGATTCAAGTCAACGAGCAGATGCTTGCTGCTTTCAGAGAAAGGCTGGAAGAACTGGAAGCTGCCAAGAAGTTGGTCCAAGAAGACCTTACTGCCTATTCTTCCAAGTTGGAGTCTCTTCAAGCGCAGCTGGCTACGAAGAGATTCTTATCTGAGGAAGAGTTACGGGTTCAAGCTTGGTCAGAAGTTGAGAAGACACGCCAGCATGAGATGCAGCGCCTCCGGGAACTGATCTATTCTTTGGTGGAGTAGGATTAGCCTTCTTTCCTTTTGTATCTTCGCTTTTTTTTTGTAACACTCCACTTGCTAAATAAGAGAGTGTTTGTATCACTTTTATCATTTTGGCATAAATAATAAAAGTTATCATATTTTTGTCTTTTCTTTATCCTTTCTTTGCATTTGAGAATCAAATAACTCTTTGTTGCATGGGGCGAACGCAGCTCTCATAGACGCAGACCTTGACTATTGTGGAAACACAGTCCTTAGTCCTTTGTTGAGACATGACTATGAGTTATAGAGAGAAAACTTAGACATCACTGAGTTGTAAGGGAGATGTAGCCCTGACTTATAGAGGAGACGCGACTCTGATCCGTTAAGAGAAACGCGACCCTGATTCGTTGAGAGGACGCGGCTCTGATCTATCAAGTGAAACACGACTGTGAACTGTTGAGAGAAACACGGTGCTGTTTTATTGAGGGAACGCGGCTTTGATTTGTTGAGAGGACGCGGCTCTGATCCGTTGAGAGAAATGCGGCTATGTGTTCTTCAGTTTGATGGAGGAGATGCAGCCTTCAGGCTCGTGAAGGGACGCAGACTTCAGAATGCGGTCTCTGAAGTGTCGCATGCTGGATCCTTCAATGCGAAGTCGGCGTTGACAGTTAGTACGTGTGTCATTGGGATTTCCCGAAGCAAAAATTCACGTGACTCATCCAGACTGGATTTAATATTCCGTAGCAAATTAAGGCTATTAATTTTGGCCTTTAAGAATGGCTTTGATTTTTATGCCATTAATTAAGGGCCATGTAGTGAGCCTATAAATAGGCCCTAGCCTCTTAACAGTTATTCATTTTAACTGTTTTCCTCCGCGAGTATGTACTCTGAGGGACTTTGTCTTAATTGTTCTCCTTCAAGGGCCTCCTTCACGGGCATATGTTTTGAAGAAAAAGAACTCAAAGCTTCAATACTTTCTTTCAATCTTCTTCGAAGACTATCACTGTTAAGTGATTTCAAGATTAAAAAGTATTGCTTTAGGTGTTTTCATGGCCATATCTTGAAGAATGAAGTTCATCTTCTAAAGAACTTTTCTTCAGGTAAGAACTGGCTTTTGCCATGATAAAGCTTGGTGTACTTGAAGCTCTGTCATCCTCGACCATGAAGAGACTTTGTCTCTTGATCTCTTCCTGAAACCTCTTTCTTGAGATTCAAGCATCCATGCATTGCAAACGCGCCTTTCGCGTTACTTGATGAAGCGCGAGCTTGTTGACTTCTAAGTTCAAGTCTCAAGTTCTTCAGACGCGATCGTGGTGAACTCCACGTTTTGAGACCTGAAATGGGAGTTTTGTATATGAGGCTCGCGTTTGGGGTTCATGACTTAGAAAATTTTGAGCTTGCTCTTTTGAGATCTCTGGACGCGAATGTGATAAGCTCCGCGTCTGGAGCTTTAGATACGGGCCTGCATCTGGAGCAATTTCAGAAAGTTTTAAGACCTGAGTCCACGTCTTTGATATATGCTCACGTCTCAGTTATCAGATGCAAGTCTAATATCAGACTGTATTTGGTTCCATATTTTCTATTGCTGCGTCCGTGAGATCTACGTGTAGGGTTCATAACTTCAGTCCCCCGTTTATGCTTCTGGCTTCCAATTTTTATCTTTGCAGAATTTTAACCCTTGGTATTTTTTGCAGGTCCTGGCCATATCGATGGTGCTGGTTCCAACATCTATATCGGGTTCATGGGAGAATATTTGGACCGGCCAGCTTGTTCAATTGGCAAGCACTCGGGAAGTCAGAGCGTATGTCTAAGGGCGAGGAAGATCCGCGTGGTTGTCGATACACATCAAGACCTTATTGGTCATGTTACACCAGTAATGTCTTGGATCCTTCCTGGTCACAGTGAGCATAGCTCATTTGAAGGTCACGGGAAAGTGGATATCACCAGTAAGGTCTCTGATCCTCCCTTCACCAATCTTACTCAAAGAATTGATAGCGACGAAAAACCCATGCTCATTAGATGATTTTCTGGTGGTGGAGCTTCCCATTAAGTGAAGGATTACGGCCTTGTGAAGACCTTTGCACTAGTTGGTCGGGGTGAAATCAGGATGCTCCCTTGCATTTTGACCTCGAGAAACACCATTGTTTCCAAAAGGAGAGGAAGTTGATCTGCACCCAGCCACAGTCAAGAGGACAAGCTTCATGTATCTTCAATATTTTCAGGAGTGAGTGCTACCTTTCTCTAAGCAAGAGGGACTTCTTTGTACTCTTTGATTGTAACACTCAATCTAATTGTATAAGAGAGCGTTTTGTATCACTTTCATATTTTTGAATATCAATAAAAGTGACACTTTTTTCTGTCTTCTTACATGTCTTGACTTCTTTTTTTTGTATTGAAAATCAGATAAGTAGAAGTGATTTTCTTTGATTTGCTAGAAATAACATTTTAACTTAGCAAGTCAAAGTTAGAAAATTTTCATTTAAGAAATTTTAAGATTACTATCAGAGGTGTGATATTAACTTGACAGGAGTGGAATAGGGGACTTGCCGATCTATGGATGAGAATGGCAAGTGAAATTTTTGACCCGCGAAGGATTGTAACTGAGTCTTTATCAGAGGTTTAGTATTAATGTAATTAAGACTCAACTGGGGATTTGATGGAAATATTGTTAAAGGTATGATATTAACCTAACAGTGATTTTAAGTGGACTAGTCATTCTATTGACGAGAATAACAAGTAAGACTAGACCCACTGGGGATTTAGGAAAGTTTTTACCATTAGAGGTGTGATATTAACTTAACGAGTTGGATTAAATCTTGTTAGAGGTGTGATATTAACTTGA
This sequence comes from Agave tequilana, assembly GCA_038442645.1. NCBI lineage: Eukaryota > Viridiplantae > Streptophyta > Magnoliopsida > Asparagales > Asparagaceae > Agave > Agave tequilana. The sequence goes on from JAVJIF010016656.1 coordinate 47,732, forward strand.
TAAGGATGTGAGCTGGAGGTGTGATGTTAACTTAGTTCCGCAAGAATTTCAGTTTCATTTAGGAAAACTGAAAATACTGCTGTCATACATGTAGTGTTAACTTGGCAGTGGAGGTAATGCTGAGGTGTAATTTTGAACTTAGCATTAGTCATCTCGACTTCGATACGGAGGTTCGAGGAAAAGTCATTGTCATAGGTGTATTGTTGAACTTAACAATGAACTGAATGCTAGAGGTGTAAAGTTAAGCTTAGCATCGCTCATCTCAGTTTCGATATGAAAGCCTGAGGCAAAGTCATTGTCATAAGTGTATTGTTGAACTTAATAATGAACTGAATGCTAAAGCTGTGATGTTAAACTTATCATCACTCATCTCAGCTTTGATATGAAAGCCTGAGAAAAAGTGACAGTCAGAGGTTTAATGTTAAATTTGACAGCAACTTAATCACTGTTAGAGGTGTAGTGTTAAACTTAACAGTAATTTATCAGAGGTGTGATGTTAACATGACAAGATTTGATTTGTGATATGAGCAATTTTAAGGACTTGTCATTCTATTGACGAAAATTGACAAGTGAAGTTTGGAATGTCAGATGTGTAGTGTTAACTTAATAAGAATTGGTTTGCAATATGAGCAATTTTGAGGACTCATGACTCCATGTAAGGGAGTGACAAGTGGAAATTCGTACTCGCTGGGGAGTATTAAAACTTTTCACTATTAGAGGTGTGATGTTTACATAGCAGTGATTGAACTCATAGACCTACCACTCCATGGGAGGGAATTGGTAGGGGACTTTGGTGGAAAACAGAATGAATTGTCAGTGGTGTAATATTTAACGTGATAAACATTGATTTTCTAGAGGCTTGAGAGGCTTACCGTTAGAGGTGTAATATTAACGTAACAGTGGAGACTTTGAGTGAGTTTTGTTGTCAGAGGTTTAATGTTAACTTGATTGACTCCACAGGAGATCAAGAGAAAATGGCTTGTCAGAGGTTTACTGTTAACGTGACAAATCTCTGCTCATTTCATCAGGAAAATGGACACAGGTATTTTTGTGGTCCTACCATTTCGTAGGCGAGAATTGGTAACAAATTTTGGAGGAAAGGACGGGATCAAGTCTCTTAGGATTTTTAGCAAATTCTCAGCTATCAACGGATTTGGTATGTCTTTACCAACTACCATTTGAGTTGGGTTAGCCATGCTATTCCCCTCAGCATAATGAGTTATCGAGGATTGATGTTGGACTTAAAAGCCAACATTTTTCTCTATCCTTCATCGTCAGATGTATCAGATGTCCATAAATAAACTAAAGAAGGGTAACAAGGCTAAAACTGAAGTTTCGCACTTTGTTTCTTCTTCAATATTTACATCATGCATCATGATATAACCAGCGTTCGATTGGCCTGACACTGATCGACCGGAATGTGATCCTTTGAAGAAAGAAAGAAGCTTTTCTTTGGCGCTCTTCCAAACATCTTGGGTCTGAAATTTTTGATCAGAGGTGTAATGTTAACCTGATCATAAGAACTTCTGCCTTTCAACTTCATAGGTGAACTAGAGAAGAGTAACAAGGCTAAAATCAAAGTTTCACACTTTGTTTTTTTCGATGTTTACGTCATGCATCATGATGTAACCAGCGTTCAATCGGCTTGACACTGATCGACCGAATATGATTCTTTGAAAAAAGAAAGAAGCTTTTTGGCGCTCTTCCAAACATATTGGATCTTGAGGTTTTGATCAGAGGTGTAATGTTAACCTGATCAAAAGAAGAATCCTATCAAGGACAGTACTTCTTCAAGAATCTGCCATTGATCGGCATCATGAGCATATCACCATCTGGCGTTGTAAGGCGATATGCTCTATTTGAGTAGACCGACTCTACTACAAATGGTCCTTCCCATTTAGGCTGGAATTCCCCTTTGGTCTTATGCGTCATCACCATGGGTCTTCTGACAGGTAGGATAAGGTCACCTTTCTTGAAAGTCTGCTCCTTGACTTTCTTGTTGAAGGCTCTGGTAATTCGAGTTTGATAGAGCTCAATTTATTGTTGAGCTTGTAGGCGTTTATCGTCTAAAGTCTCTAGCTCCTGAAGTCGCAGTCGATGCTTCTCCTCATTTGTCATCTCCGTTGTCAAGGTGACGCGTAGAGATAGGATCTGGATCTCTGATGGAAGTACAGCTTCACACCTATATACCCAAGAGAATGGTGTAACCTTCGTCGGGGTTCTCACTGTCGTGTGATAAACCTATAAGCATTCTCCTAACTTATCATCCCAATCGCGTTGACTTTTCAAGACGATTTTCTTAAAAAGTTTCCCAATGGTCTTGTTGAAAGCTTCTGCAAGGCCGTTAGCAGCTGGATAGTATGTCATCGAAGACACATTCTAGATCCTGAACTTGTCACAGAATCTCTGAAAGGCTTGGCTGACGAACTGAGGCTCATTATCATGGACAATCCGTCATGACACACAAAAGCAGTAGACAATGTGATGTTTAATGAACTTGATCATGTCAGATGTCTTTACCTCCCTCAAGGGGATAGCTTCAGCCCATTTAGAGAAATAATTGGTTATGACTAGGATAAATTGATGTCCTTTAGATGAAGGTGGGCTTATAGGACCGACCACATCCATTCCCCACATTTTCAAATGGCCGGGAAGAAGTTGTAAGGGGAAGATGTCCTGGTGCCTGGTGAATGAAGTCACCATGGATCTGACAAGCGTAGCATTACTTGGCGTAAGCGATGGTGTCAGGGATCATCTTTAGTCAATAATATCTGAGTCTTCGGAGTTGATCTCCAAGTTTTGGACCAGGTTGGTGAGCTCCACACATACCTTCATGAGCCTCTTTGAGTATTTCCTGTGCCACATTGTATGATAGGCAGCGAAGGAGGATTCCATCATGCGATCGGCGATACAGTGCCCTTGTGATCACATTGTAATAAAATTTAGAGGCTTTCCTTCTAATGGCAGCCGCCTCTTTAGGGTCATCAGGCAAGATATCGTACAATGCATAGTCGATGTACGGGAATCGCCAATTCCTGAACTCTGGACCTGTTGAAGTCTCTAGAGTTTCTTTGATTTAAAGATCTCTTATTAGCTTTTGGTTATCTTCAAAAGCAAATATTGGACAGTACAAGTCGTGGTTGTAGATGAGAATTTTCTCTGTTGCTCTAGCTAGAAGAGCCAAGGAAGCAGCGAGAGATACCAATACATCTGCATGCACATTTTACTGGCAGGGTACATGGTCGATGTAGAAGTTTCTGAACCTCTCTGCCATGTAAACAGTTGCGTTATGATAGGGTACCAAGTCTTCATATCTGACATCATACTCCCCGCGAACTTGGTTAACAATGAGTTTTGAGTCACCATATGCTACGAGATTTTTAATGCCAAACTCATCAGCGATACACATCCCGATCACGAAAGCATTGTATTCCGCTACATTGTTGGAAAGTGGCTCAGTTAATGAGAATGTGTAAGGGATTATGTAGTTCTATTGGGAGATAAGTACTACCCCCACTCCTGCTAGGATATTTTCTCGTGGACCCGTTCTCGATGCGCCGTCGAAGAAAGAGTTGCCACACCTGTCCTTCGAAAGATGTCTGGGTCAAGCAAACTTCAGCGACCTCATCTGAGAGATCTTCATAAAGTTTAGTTGCCCTTAGGTCTGGATGCTCAGCCAAGAAATCTGCAACTGCCTGTCCCTTTACAACTTTTTGTGGCAAGAGTTACATCTCATATTGGGAGAGCAATATGGCCCATTTTACCAATCGGCCATTTAGTGACAATGGCTTTGTCATAAGCAATCTCAATGAATTGACTTTTGATATGACGTGTATGGTTTGGCCCACCAAGTAGTGTCGCATCTTCTGGATGGCGAATACCAATGCCAAGCATTCTTTTTTAATCTGATTGTACTGATGTTCAGCTCCGATCATAGTTCTACTCAGATAGTAGATTGCCTACTCGTGTCCTTAATCATTATTCTGGGCTTAAAGCTCCTAGAGAATGATCCATCGCGCATACGTATATCAGGAAAGATTTTTCTGACACCGGATCTGTAAGGATAGGTGGATAAGTGAGGTACCATTTGATTTCCTCGAATACTTGTTGGCAAGCATCATCCCAAATGAATGAGACACCCTTCTTCATCAATTTGATGAAGGGTTGGCATTGTCCTGAGAGATTTAAGATAAACCTCTGTATATATGCTAATCGTTCTTACAATCCTCTAAGCTCTCTGAGACTCCTTGGAAGTTGCATCTCCTGGACAGAGCAGAATTTATCTGGGTTGAGGTGGATTCCTTTGGATGTGATGTCAAACCCTAAGAATTTACTACTGGCTACCCCAATGAAGGATTTGGTGGGATTCATCTTTAATTGATGCGCCCGCATGATATTGAATACTGTCTTCAAATCTGCTATGTGATCGCCTTTGGTACGGCTTTTCACTGCAATGTCATCAACATAGCATTCCACTGTTTTACATATATACTCATGAAAAATTGCATTCATAGCTCTCTGGTATATTATCCTCGTGTTCTTCAATCCAAAGGGCATGATAGTATAGAAAACACCCCTAGTGGTGTCCTGAAAGATGTATGCTTCTCATTGTTAGGGTACATCTTGATTTGGTTGTATCTCGAGAATCCGTCCATAAAAGACATTCGTTCAAACCCACACGTGTTGTCGATTATAACATTCGTGATTGGAAGGGGGAACTCATCTTTAGGACACGCCTCATTTAGATCACGAAAATCAATGCAAACTCAGATCTTCAAATTCTTCTTGGTGACGGCGACGATATTAGGTACCCAATCAGGGTGTTGTTCTTCCCTGATAAAACCAGAGTCTATAAGCTTCTTGACTTCCGACTAGATTGCTTCCATTATTTCAGGACGGAACCATCATTGTAGTTGCTTGATGGGTTTCGCATCTGGATTGATGTTGAGACGATGCATAGCCACTTGAGGATCGAGCCCAGGCATATCCTCGTAGTTCCAGGTGAAAACATCTATATACTCCCGCACAAGAGATATTAGATCTTCCTTCTCGGAGGGTGATAAGCTTTTGCTTATAAACATGGGCTTAGGATTAGCCTCATCTCCCAGATTGATTTGGGTGACCTTATCCTCTAAGGGTGATTCGCGTTATTCGAAGTGAATATCCCAGAGAGCATTTAGGTGTTTGATCCAATGATCTGTATCCGACTGGATCATCTCTTCATCTTCATCTTCCAGGTGACTTGTTGAAGTCATGTTTACCGAAAGTTCTTTGAAGATGTTGCTGATACTGACATCTGACTCCTATGATGATGTGCCTGATGAGTGATTATGGTATAATGACTCTTCAGACTCAGAGGTTGACGGGATTGGAGTTGACACGTAGCCTAACCCCCTGCGAGTTTGATGATAATAATCAGGGGCTTTCCATTTTGGAATGAAGGATCGAAGCAGTATTCTTCTTCCTTTGCTAAAGTTCAAGTCAGGACCACTTGTTAGATTATGCCCTATATTCTCCATCATTCTGAGTACATTTGGCTTATATTGAGAGAATTGAGGGAGTTCATTTTTACTTTCTGAGTCTTCGCGTGTCATTGATTCAGACTCGATTCTTCCGAAGAGAATCGATTTTTGGCCTTTGCATCTTGCTGGGACCTTTAATAAAGATCCTTGCGCTTCATTGACGCCTTGATATACCGTGAGAGATGACCTCACTAGTACATTCAATGATGTCAAGGCATCTATTGCCGACCAAGGGTCATCACCTACATCAGTACTTGTATCTGATGGCACAGAATCAGAAGCAAACACAGAAAGGTAAGCCAAATCTAATTCTTTATTAATATACCGCTCGCCTACATCATTGGCGGTGTTATTGATATCGAGCTTATTAATGCTCGTTACAAGTGGGTTCAGCTCCCAAAGATATTCTTCATCTGCCTATGGTTCAATATCAGCTTCATTACCAGAATCTGGTTCCTCTGGCTGGGGATTCTCGTTCATCTCTAGAGAATCTTGGTATAGGAGAGAATCTGTGAAGTAGTTCTCTACTCCCTTGAATGAGATGCCTTTTGATGATCAACGTTCGTACTTTTCCATCTCTGTTAATATATTTTATGACTTGATCGAGAGTAGAAGGGACGATGGAGTTGCGATGAATCCACGGTAGTCAAGAAGTAAATTATATGAAGTATCAGCGTCAATAACATAGCACGTCACTTCAGATCTTAGGTCCCCAATCTGACATTAATCTTCCTCATTGGGCGTGTACCATTGGCATTGAAATCATAAATAGTGGTTTAGGTGGCATTCAATCGGTGAGTGGGGATCCCCAAGTGCTGCATGACCCGGCGGAGCATAATGCTCAATGCGGATCCTGGATCTACCTGAATGCGGCTCACTTCAGACGATCCAATATACCCCGTAAAGTACAGGATGTAGACTATCTAAAAATCACTGAAGACAAGTCATCAGAGAACAGAGTCTATACTCCAGACGCGAGGCTAATCATAGCAACTCGTGTAAATGCCAAGACGCAGAGCATGAAGCCCGCGCCTTAACATCAGTGCAGTACCAAGACGCGAGGGTCGAAGCCCGCGTCCCAGCTGCACTGTAATGACCAAGACGGGAAGCTCGAAGCCCGCGTCCTGGCATCACTGCAGTGCCAAGGAGCGAGGTTCAAAGCCTGCGTCTCGACATCACTGTAATCTCAAGACACAGAGCCTGAAGCCCGCGTCTGGCAGTGTTCGAAACCCGCGTCTAGCAAGGTTTGGAGTCGGCATCCAAAACGCAAGGCTCAAAGTCTGCGTTCTGACTACAAAGAGGCTCTGTGTTTCGGTTATAACTGCCCTCATTACTGGGTCAATTACTGCCCACGTAATGAGGGGAGTTAACCTCCATTATGGAGAATTTTTAGGGGACAGTTTTACCCCTGAAACCCCTATAAATAACTCAGTTTGCTACTGAAGAGGGGTCGAAAAGATTGGAATCCGTTGAAAGAGTACTGAAGAAAGAGTTGAATTCTTCTAACAACTTGCTGAGTATAAGTTTGTTCTTGCCTGAAGTCTCTTTGAGATTTTATTGGATAGGAGTTGTGCTACTCTATCCATAGTCCAAAGAGAAGATTCTCAGAAGATTGTGACGTTCACCCGGTCAACGAAAAATAAGATTCACTTTCCACCGCTACATCAAGAACCCAGTATTATACAAAGAGAAGATTTGAGCTTGAATATCTTTTCTCTTGTAATCAGAATTTTTGAGATTGTTGTAATCTTTCATTGATTCAAGGAAATTTTATTATGATCCACTAAATTTTTCTCGAGCCAAACAAGAGATGGCGACTCCACTGGGGACTACTTTCTCTACTGATAAGAAAGTTGTGGCGCAAGGTGATGTCACCTTCATGGGAAGAACGGTCGAATCACTTATCATGGAATTTGACCAGGCAAAGCATGAAGTATTCCTCTCTTCTAACTCCAAGTGCCTTAGGGCGCAGTAGTACTGCAAAGTCTCCTCAGAGATCCGCTCTCCAATCCCTTCAGAGACTTCTCCAGAGGTGGTCGATGCAAAGAACGTCATGGCTGGCCGCATCGCACATAAGGCCCGCGTCAATGTCTCCCATAAGACCCGCGAGGCCAATGTCGTTGAAGGCCAATTTGGCCACGCCCTTCCTCTTCCTCAACTCCAGGTTACCGGAGGTTCCCAGCAATCCATGAAGCGTAACCAGAATGCCGAGCGTCGACAAATGTGACACATGCGTCAACTACAGATGCAAGAAGCTGGAATAACTATCTGTCCAGTAGATAAAGAACGCGAGGCTTAAGCCCGCATTTCTTCTGAATTACGTCAGACGCGCGAAGTTCGCGTTTGGAGACCAAAACGCGAAGCTCAAAAGGCTTGTATTTCTGAGACTTCACCTCTCAAACACGACAATCAGCAATGTGAGGTTTGTGCCTCTTCTCAGCGAGACGAGACCAGCATCTCTACAACAGAACTCGGGACTCAGAATTCTCAAGTGTCACTAGCCAGATGCGACAATCAGCAACGTGAGGTCCGCATCTCTCCTCAGCAGAGGCACGAGACCCGCATTTCAAAGCCAAACGCGAGAGCCGCGTCCATTCTACAGAACGTGAGCTCCACATTTCTGAACCCTGCGTTTCAGAATTGTGACGTAAGGATGGCTCTCAGAAGCTGAAAAGCCCTCAAAATTTTGAGGCTAATCTCTTTGATCCCCCTCTGACAGATCTAAGGGATTATTTAACAAAGAAAAGGAGTGCTAATCAGATCGCTCCATCATGTTGCTGTGAATAGCTCATCGCAGCAATGCTCTCTGAATGTCGCTGCAGCTCACATGTAAGCAAGCAATCGGTATTCAGACGATTAACCTCAACCACTCGATCAGCCAAAAGCATCGTTCCCACAGAAAGAGAACCTTCTCTGATACAGAGTATCCTGAAGTCACTGCAAACATGACAGGTCCAAGCACTACACCAAGTAGAAGTAGGGAAAAACAACCGGCAGTAAGCTCCGATGAGTCTGATGATGAACCGAAAGGAGTGTACCACTATACCCGCACTCAAACTAACGTGGTAGCCCCAGTTGACTACAGTGCCCTGCCCGGGGCATTGAAGTAAGTTAATCACACTCTGCCATCACAGAATCAATAGGCCTCGAACTCTTCTATAGAGAAGGAAGCCTTCGCGTATATGGCAAACGCTCCTGAGGAGACGACCAGGCGCTTCGAACAGCAAGCCCAGGTCCAGAGGGAACAACTCGATATGATTCACGCCCAACAAGAATCTATCGATACCCTTAAGCAGATGCTTACACAATTGCTTGAGGTAAGAAGAAGTCGAAGGCCAAAACTTCTTCTAAGAAGTCTAAAGGCAAGTGGAAGGAAGGGAAGAGATCATCTTCTGTACATACAGAGGAGGAGGAACAGTCCAACTCCAAGTCATCTAAGTCTCCATCTGAAGAGGAAGGCAATTCAGAGAATGGGGGCACTCATTCTAAAAGAATGAATAAACTAGAGCAGCGTCTGGAAGCCCTCACCAATCAGAAAGGCCTCCAAGAAACAGGAGTGGTCCAGCCATACCCGACAAAATGGGATCTTGTCCCGTGTCCTCCCAAGTTCAAAGCTCTGACTCTACAGGCCTTTGATGGTAAAGGGTCACCGAACCAACATATCTACTACTTCAAGTCTCAGACAGGGAACGTAGTAGCAAATAATTCCGTCTTGGCACATTTGTTCATCGGCACTCTGAAAGGACTCGCCTTTGAATGGTTCATGAAACTCCCCGAAGACTCCATCAAGAACTGGGGTGATTTGGAGAAGCTTTTCCTTACATACTTCTTCGAAGATGACTCGGAGATTACTATGCCAACTCTCCTGGCAACAAAGCAATGAAAAGGAAAGTTTGTCAAAGCATTTGTAGAAAGATTTCAGAATATGGCACTCCGATGTCCTAGCGGATGACCTAGGCCACCCTGGTGGAACATGCCGTCACAATCTGCAAACCTCACTCCTAGCCCAAATAGGAGTTACTGAAAGCCGTACCTGAAAATAATTAGTCCAGTAAGACGAACAGGCAGAAGAGATTGTCACCAGCATTAGGGCAGAAGAGAATAGGCCCAGACCTGAAAGGACGACAAAGCGCGCGCCAGAAGTATCTTTCAATCAAAAAGGAAAGATACATTGGCGACAGAGACAAAGTCTCCTGTTAAATCTCAGCCGACCAGAGAGGGTAGTTCTTCAAATTAGTTATATGCCAACAAGCAGTACTTCTTCAAGGATAAACACGTCAATTCGTTGTTCAAGTTACTCAACAAGAGCAACAGTTTGAAGCTTCCAGAAGTTAGACGTCCTGAGTATACAAAACATACATGAGTATACAAGAAGATCAAAATGATACCAATTGAAAGAGTTCAATGATACCAATTGACATAACAATAAGTTCAAGTGTAGACATCATATTATCTACCACCCAATCATAATTCAAGTTTTAAAGATTTTCAATTTAGGGCATACATGAACATGATCTCCCATCCTACCGCCCTTAGAAGGTAGGGGTTTTCAAAGATAGATTTGAAAGTGTAGTTTTGTTTGAAAATCACTACCAAAATGAAGAACACCGCAACTAGTTAAATGGAAAACTTGTTAACTAGTACGAAATCCTTCAAGCAAGGAATAAAACAAAATTGTTTTTCATAAACATGAAATTCACATCATATCAAACACTCAAGTTCAATTAGGCATAAATAAGACTCATGAAAACAAAACATGAGCAAGCAATAGATGTAAGTGTACAAATAATATGTGAAGATCATAATCATGAAAAATATTTCATTAAGCTCAATTTTTCTTTAAAACACGAAATCATCAAAACTATCTAATCTTCAAGGCATATGTATGTCTAATACAAACTAACGTATACATACATATCCAAAACATAAAGAGTCCACAAGATATATGCATTAAGGCACGTGGCTCAAAAAGGATACTCATGTATAGTCAATAGTTTGGATAAGATGGACATAAACATGAAGTTAAATATTGACACATAAACATGAAAACATGTAAGGCTAAATTTTCATCAAAGCAATTTTCATTTCAAGGTATATGTATGATTTGTCAACACAAGAAGTATACATACATATCCCTTAAACACACTTTGAGTCCATAATATAGATTTGCATGAAAGGCAAATGACTCAAGGGGTATACATGTATATCTTAAAGTTTGGCAATACAAACATATACATGAAGTGAAACACACAATCATAAAACTAATTCAAAAATGGAATACAAGTTTGAAATGTATGAATCATCAAAACTAGACTATACTAGCACATCTAATGGGAACAAACAAGCATTCAATCCCAAACATATATAGATTTATTTGTAGCCCATCATATGTACAAATATATAACTAGTCTTAATGAAAACTAACATCTAAACATATATTCAAAACATGAAGCTTTAAAACATAATATAAAAATCATCATGATAAAACTAAAACATGATTATTATGTAAATTCACATGTATTAGATTCATGATGTACATTATAGCTTAAACAAAAGTGAGAACACTAATTATGGGTTCATATAAGCATGTGTGTCTCAAATACTATACATGTATGTCAAGGATCTAATAAACATGGAATGAACATACTAATCCATAGACATCAAAAACATGCTATAAACATTAAAACATGGAAAGCATGTAAACAATAAATGGGAGTAAAGGATTGTTACCAAAACCGAAGAAGCAACTCTCCTTATCTCCAAAACATGGTGGTCATCTCCACCAAATCTTCCCTTGAAAGTGATGCATCCAATTTGATTTCCTTTAAGTACGGAACGCATCCACTCCAAGGTGTCATCACTCTCACGTCATGTGAGAGCCCACACCTACATTAAACAAAGGAGGGGTGGTCTTTGGTACCCATCTCTTATTGGGTCCATGGGGGTTAGTCTCATTTCTAACCCAAACAAAATTCTTTGCTAAATTTGGAGTATGTAATCTATCATAACAAAATTTAGCAAGGTGGCCCTTACGTCCACAATGTGTACAAGTGTACACATGAGCATACATGTGAGGAGTGTGTCCGTGTGGAGCATGTGTATGCCGTGGAGGGTGTGCATGCATAGAAGTTGGAACTTGTTTCTTTCGAACCAAGGTTTCCAACCGTGAGTGGTTCATGGCACATTGGCTCATAGTGGAGCCCAAACAATCCATTTTCTTCTTTAACAAATTTATATCATTCTCAAGCATAGAAGAAGTGGAACATGCAATGGGTGATTTAGGTGAAACTACCCTAGCATGGCAAACATGAGAATCAATCTTATTATGTAAAACATTATTTTTCTCTAAACAAGCATTCAAGTCATTTGAAATAGAAATAATTTTGTTTTTCAAAGCAACATTCTCTTTTAAAACAAAATCAATTTTAGAAGACAAGTTTTCATTCTTCTTTAAAAGGTTTTCACAATCATTTTATTTTTCAAAAATTCATTTTCTTTTAATACAAGATTAAGTTGAGATCTTAATGAATCCCTATCATTAGAGATCTCCTCTTTCTCTTGCAAAGCAATATTAAGTCTAGAATTCAAACACTTATTTTCTTTTTCTATTCCTAGACTTTTCTTTTTCAAAATCTTATACTTCTCAATTAATTTCTCACAAACAATTGAAAGTTCTTCATTCAAAGCATGTGGATCAACAATATCGTTTCTTGAAGAACTAGCATCATCATCACTATCTAATGGAGTTTCCGAGTGTACCTCAAGGGAGTCATTCCCTTGGACCATGTAGCATATAGAGTTAGATTCTCCACTAGATTCCTCTTCTTGGATTTGGACTTGAAGCTTGGAGGTGTTGGTGGTTGTCAATTTGTTCCACACTACAAAAGCGGAATCAAGGTTAGAAACACATAAAAGATATTCTTTAGGCAAAGTGCTTCTAATAGCCTCTAGGGCTTATGCATTGGCCCCTATATGATTGCAATCACCAAGATAACATCTCTTGGTGGCCGCAAGGAAAACATGCAAACCTAGGGTCTTTAGGTACATGGACATCCTATACTTCCAAACATCAATGTTGGAAGGGTCAAAGCTAGGAGGGGTCATGAAGTCCATGGTATAAACTAGATGTGTGCAAACAAGCAAATGCAAATGAGATTAGCAAGCAAATGGATCACTCCTAGGATGTTAAGCCTAAGTATCAGGAGCACTAGCTCTGATACCAATTGAAAAACACCTAGAGGGGGGGTGAATAGGTGTAAGTGCTAATCTAAGAAACTAAATGCAAACTAAGTGCGCTAAATGCGGAAGCTAATGCAAATTATGCACAAACTAATACAATACAACAAGTGTAGCCGAATTCCCCTTGCGAGGCTCTGGACTAACTCCTCTTGATTCCCCTTGAAATGGGTTGAGGTGCTATGTGAAGCTCTTGTTGGATGAGTATAAGTTAGGCACACACACACAAGCAATCCAAGCAATATGAAATATGTGCACACACAATCAAGCCAAGCAATCAAGGATAAATTATAATATGAAAGATGCAAGGCAACACAAGCAATGTATATAATATGAATGCTATGAAAGTATGATGCTTGTATGAAATGATGCTTGCACAAAGTAAAGAGAGTAAGGGTTAGAGAGACAATGGATCAAACGCTAACACAAAGATTTGTTTCGAGGTTCGAGCACCTTGCTCTACATCCACGCCTACACCACCGTGTAGGATTTCCACTATCTCAACTCCCACCGAGGGAACCTCTACCGAAGAGGGTTTCTTACAACCCAAGGAGTACCGAACTCCTCTCTCAATACAAACCACAACACCTCACACTAGAGGTGTCAACCAACAACCACACCTCTACCTAAGAGGCTTACAAACACAATCCCAATCACCTCACACTTGAGGGATCCAAACCAATACCACTCCGATCACCTCTACCGAAGAGGGATTCACAAATAAAAGGAGGGTTACAACACAAGAGGTTTACAACAACAACCTCAAACACTTCTCTTTCTTTCTTTTTCCACAAAACAAAGATCCTAATAGTTTAGGATAGAAGATATGGCTCAAGTGTGGAAACTATGTGTTTTGGAAAACAAGAACTCAAAGAAAAACACTTGGGAAATTTCTTGTAAAAGATAAAGAATGAAAGCCAATACAAAAATCCCAAATTCCAATTTCTTTGATTTTTCCAAAACCCAAAAACACAAAGAATAAATCTTGTTAGCACTTAAAACTCTTTTAAAAACTCTTTAAAACACTTCAGAAAACTGGTATTTTTCTTTTTGAAAAACTTGGCCAAAATCCCCAAAGAGATGGGGTTTATATAGCCCCTATACAAAACTAGCCGTTAGGCTGATGTGGCAGTTCTGACAGCCACCGGTCGACCGGTCCGGTCGACCGCCAACGGTCAAAAATGTGACCGTTGGGCAATAGCGGTCGACCGGTCCGGTCGACCGAAAAATCCCGAGAGCAGAGCTCTCAACTCGGTCGACCGGCCCGGTCGACCGGCTATGTGCCTAACAGACGTGCACATCTGTGCACATCGGTCGACCGTCCCGGTCGACCGGCCCTTTGGTGCGGTCGACCGGCACGGTCGACCGACCAGCCTGTCAGCACAAAAACAAGGTCAGAAATTTTGGGAAAAATATTTTATAAAAATCTTTTATTATTTCTGAAAATTCCATACAACTTGTTTTATCATTTTATGTTAAAACATAAACATGTGATAAAAATTTCAAGACAATATATCAACATATCAATTCATTTTAGAGTCTTGCAAATTTTATCAAAAACAAAAATCGGTATTTTTATCAAACTTGATTTTTCCAAAACATGAATAGGGATATCAAAATAAGTTTGTTTAGCAAGTTAAACCATGTATGTATAACTAGAATACATCTACTATACATATAAAACATGTAAACTTGTTTTGATCAACTATTCATAAAAACCAAATATCAAATCATAAAACGTGTGTTTTGTGCACTTGAGCATATCAACTAAACTAAGCTTTACAAATGGATCTAAAACTCATAATCTAAACTAGGATACCTAAGTCTTCTTGACGATCTTCATCTCCAAGTAGACTCGGTCCAAACTCCGTGATTCTCCAAGTACAAAGGTATGATCTTTAAGCTTTGGCACCGGAATCACCATGAATAGCTTCTAATCATCTTGTTGAAGCTAATCACCAACCTAATATCCTGTTACTGATCTGAAACTTAGAAACACAAGAATATTAGTAAACATAACTACATGAGTGTTGATCATCATCAAAACTAGAGTGGAAGGCCATTGGGCCAACAATCTCCCCCTTTTTGATGATGACAAAACTCATGGAGTTATATATGCATGGATTAAAGATAAGCTTCAAGGAAGCTCCCCCTTAACTCATGCATAACAAATGAATAAATAAATATGCAATGAAAGCTTATGATTCTAAACAAGAGACATACATATTTTTCATATATTTATGTTTATTTGCTTATGCATGAACTCAATATATGCAAAAACATAAAGAAGCATATATAAACTCTAGATACCAAGTACAACAATTACAAAGCAAGCTTTGGATATCAATTAAACTTAATAAACAATTAAACTTAATATTCTTGATATTAAAACATAATATATGCATATAAAACATAAGTATGCATATAAAACTCAAATACTTCTCCGCCTTTTTGTCAATCATCAACAAAGGGGTAAACAATCAAAACCATAGATAAAATGAGGGGTAAAAATCTTTCTCCCCCTTTTTGTCAATCAAAACAATGCAAACAATGTTCTCCCCCTTTTGTCTAAAACAAAAACAAAGTCAATAAGGGGTGACTTTAAAAACACGATATCAATTGAAAATATGTCAATGAAGCATCTTGATACCAAAAGAAAATAAACAAGGATCAATAGATGTTATATGCTATATACATTCATGAAGAGGAAGACGCTAAGTTAGCTTCCCTATACATATGCATTACATGAAAGAGGGATGTTAAGCCCTAATTCACATAACACACATTATGTAATGCATAAGAGGAGATGTGAAGCTCCCCCTACACACGTGTACCACATAAAGAAGAGATGTTAAGCTCTTCAATACACAATACACTCAACATGAATTTATATGCATATAGTCAATACAAATCAAAACTTTGAATATTTTCTTTAAACAAAATTTTGGAAATACTAATTTTAATTAAACATAAGTCTTGAATTCTTAAACATGAATCTTGAAACCAAAACAAATTTTGAATTTCTTAAATATGATACCAATTGTAAATATTTTACCAATTGAAAAGATTTTACATAGAAACATTGATACCAATTGTAAGAATTGTTCATTTTAAAACATATAAACAAATTTGATGTTGATATCATATGTTTAAAATAACAACTTTTAATCATAAAGTGTGAGAGTACAAATACCAATTGAAATACAAAATCAAATTTTCTCCCCTTTTAAGAATTACAAACTAAAATGATGCATAGTCTTGATACCAATTTAAAAGTAGTCAATTTAAACAAAATTGAAACTCAAGCACTAGCATAAACACAAACATAAATATGTATGAAAGATAGATACCAATAGAAATTGATATACTTGGAATTTAAAGCATACATACATACAAAACATATATGAGTATACAAGAAGATCAAAATGATACCAATTGAAAGAGTTCAATGATACCAATTGACATAACAATAAGTTCAAGTGTATACATCATATTATCTACCACCCAATCATAATTCAAGTTTTAAAGATTTTCAATTTAGGGCATACATGAACATGATCTCCCATCCTACCGCCCTTAGAAGGTAGGGGTTTTCAAAGATAGATTTGAAAGTGTAGTTTTGTTTGAAAATCACTACCAAAATGAAGAACACCGCAACTAGTTAAATGGAAAACTTGTTAACTAGTACGAAATCCTTCAAGCAAGGAATAAAACAAAATTGTTTTTCATAAACATGAAATTCACATCATATCAAACACTCAAGTTCAATTAGGCATAAATAAGACTCATGAAAACAAAACATGAGCAAGCAATAGATGTAAGTGTACAAATAATATGTGAAGATCATAATCATGAAAAATATTTCATTAAGCTCAATTTTTCTTTAAAACACGAAATCATCAAAACTATCTAATCTTCAAGGCATATGTATGTCTAATACAAACTAACGTATACATACATATCCAAAACATAAAGAGTCCACAAGATATATGCATTAAGGCACGTGGCTCAAAAAGGATACTCATGTATAGTCAATAGTTTGGATAAGATGGACATAAACATGAAGTTAAATATTGACACATAAACATGAAAACATGTAAGGCTAAATTTTCATCAAAGCAATTTTCATTTCAAGGTATATGTATGATTTGTCAACACAAGAAGTATACATACATATCCCTTAAACACACTTTGAGTCCATAATATAGATTTGCATGAAAGGCAAATGACTCAAGGGGTATACATGTATATCTTAAAGTTTGGCAATACAAACATATACATGAAGTGAAACACACAATCATAAAACTAATTCAAAAATGGAATACAAGTTTGAAATGTATGAATCATCAAAACTAGACTATACTAGCACATCTAATGGGAACAAACAAGCATTCAATCCCAAACATATATAGATTTATTTGTAGCCCATCATATGTACAAATATATAACTAGTCTTAATGAAAACTAACATCTAAACATATATTCAAAACATGAAGCTTTAAAACATAATATAAAAATCATCATGATAAAACTAAAACATGATTATTATGTAAATTCACATGTATTAGATTCATGATGTACATTATAGCTTAAACAAAAGTGAGAACACTAATTATGGGTTCATATAAGCATGTGTGTCTCAAATACTATACATGTATGTCAAGGATCTAATAAACATGGAATGAACATACTAATCCATAGACATCAAAAACATGCTATAAACATTAAAACATGGAAAGCATGTAAACAATAAATGGGAGTAAAGGATTGTTACCAAAACCGAAGAAGCAACTCTCCTTATCTCCAAAACATGGTGGTCATCTCCACCAAATCTTCCCTTGAAAGTGATGCATCCAATTTGATTTCTTTTAAGTACGGAACGCATCCACTCCAAGGTGTCATCACTCTCACGTCATGTGAGAGCCCACACCTACATTAAACAAAGGAGGGGTGGTCTTTGGTACCCATCTCTTATTGGGTCCATGGGGGTTAGTCTCATTTCTAACCCAAACAAAATTCTTTGCTAAATTTGGAGTATGTAATCTATCATAACAAAATTTAGCAAGGTGGCCCTTACGTCCACAATGTGTACAAGTGTACACATGAGCATACATGTGAGGAGTGTGTCCGTGTGGAGCATGTGTATGCCGTGGAGGGTGTGCATGCATAGAAGTTGGAACTTGTTTCTTTCGAACCAAGGTTTCCAACCGTGAGTGGTTCATGGCACATTGGCTCATAGTGGAGCCCAAACAATCCATTTTCTTCTTTAACAAATTTATATCATTCTCAAGCATAGAAGAAGTGGAACATGCAATGGGTGATTTAGGTGAAACTACCCTAGCATGGCAAACATGAGAATCAATCTTATTATGTAAAACATTATTTTTCTCTAAACAAGCATTCAAGTCATTTGAAATAGAAATAATTTTGTTTTTCAAAGCAACATTCTCTTTTAAAACAAAATCAATTTTAGAAGACAAGTTTTCATTCTTCTTTAAAAGGTTTTCACAATCATTTTTATTTTTCAAAAATTCATTTTCTTTTAATACAAGATTAAGTTGAGATCTTAATGAATCCCTATCATTAGAGATCTCCTCTTTCTCTTGCAAAGCAATATTAAGTCTAGAATTCAAACACTTATTTTCTTTTTCTATTCCTAGACTTTTCTTTTTCAAAATCTTATACTTCTCAATTAATTTCTCACAAACAATTGAAAGTTCTTCATTCAAAGCATGTGGATCAACAATATCATTTCTTGAAGAACTAGCATCATCATCACTATCTAATGGAGTTTCCGAGTGTACCTCAAGGGAGTCATTCCCTTGGACCATGTAGCATATAGAGTTAGATTCTCCACTAGATTCCTCTTCTTGGATTTGGACTTGAAGCTTGGAGGTGTTGGTGGTTGTCAATTTGTTCCACACTACAAAAGCGGAATCAAGGTTAGAAACACATAAAAGATATTCTTTAGGCAAAGTGCTTCTAATAGCCTCTAGGGCTTGTGCATTGGCCCCTATATGATTGCAATCACCAAGATAACATCTCTTGGTGGCCGCAAGGAAAACATGCAAACCTAGGGTCTTTAGGTACATGGACATCCTATACTTCCAAACATCAATGTTGGAAGGGTCAAAGCTAGGAGGGGTCATGAAGTCCATGGTATAAACTAGATGTGTGCAAACAAGCAAATGCAAATGAGATTAGCAAGCAAATGGATCACTCCTAAGATGTTAAGCCTAAGTATTAGGAGCACTAGCTCTGATACCAATTGAAAAACACCTAGAGGGGGGTGAATAGGTGTAAGTGCTAATCTAAGAAACTAAATGCAAACTAAGTGCGCTAAATGCGGAAGCTAATGCAAATTATGCACAAACTAATACAATACAACAAGTATAGCCGAATTCCCCTTGCGAGGCTCTGGACTAACTCCTCTTGATTCCCCTTGAAATGGGTTGAGGTGCTATGTGAAGCTCTTGTTGGATGAGTATAAGTTAGGCACACACACACAAGCAATCCAAGCAATATGAAATATGTGCACACACAATCAAGCCAAGCAATCAAGGATAAATTATAATATGAAAGATGCAAGGCAACACAAGCAATGTATATAATATGAATGCTATGAAAGTATGATGCTTGTATGAAATGATGCTTGCACAAAGTAAAGAGAGTAAGGGTTAGAGAGACAATGGATCAAACGCTAACACAAAGATTTGTTTCGAGGTTCGAGCACCTTGCTCTACATCCCCGCCTACACCACCGTGTAGGATTTCCACTATCTCAACTCCCACCGAGGGAACCTCTACCGAAGAGGATTTCTTACAACCCAAGGAGTACCGAACTCCTCTCTCAATACAAACCACAACACCTCACACTAGAGGTGTCAACCAACAACCACACCTCTACCTAAGAGGCTTACAAACACAATCCCAATCACCTCACACTTGAGGGATCCAAACCAATACCACTCATATCACCTCTACCGAAGAGGGATTCACAAATAAAAGGAGGGTTACAACACAAGAGGTTTACAACAACAACCTCAAACACTTCTCTTTCTTTCTTTTTTCACAAAACAAAGATCCTAATAGTTTAGGATAGAAGATATGGCTCAAGTGTGGAAACTATGTGTTTTGGAAAACAAGAACTCAAAGAAAAACACTTGGGAAATTTCTTGTAAAAGATAAAGAATGAAAGCCAATACAAAAATCCCAAATTCCAATTTCTTTGATTTTTCCAAAACCCAAAAACACAAAGAATAAATCTTGTTAGCACTTAAAACTCTTTTAAAAACTCTTTAAAACACTTCAGAAAACTGGTATTTTTCTTTTTGAAAAACTTGGCCAAAATCCCCAAAGAGATGGGGTTTATATAGCCCCTATACAAAACTAGCCGTTAGGCTGATGTGGCAGTTCTGACAGCCACCGGTCGACCGGTCCGGTCGACCGCCAACGGTCAAAAATGTGACCGTTGGGCAATAGCGGTCGACCGGTCCGGTCGACCGAAAAATCCCGAGAGCAGAGCTCTCAACTCGGTCGACCGGCCGGTCGACCGGCTATGTGCCTAACAGACGTGCACATCTGTGCACATCGGTCGACCGTCCCGGTCGACCGGCCCTTTGGTGCGGTCGACCGGCACGGTCGACCGGCCCTTTGGTGCGGTCGACCGGCACGGTCGACCGACCAGCCTGTCAGCACAAAAACAAGGTCAGAAATTTGGAAAAAATATTTTATAAAAATCTTTTATTATTTCTGAAAATTCCATACAACTTGTTTTATCATTTTATGTTAAAACATAAACATGTGATAAAAATTTCAAGACAATATATCAACATATCAATTCATTTTAGAGTCTTGCAAATTTTATCAAAAACAAAAACCGGTATTTTTATCAAACTTGATTTTTCCAAAACATGAATAGGGATATCAAAATAAGTTTGTTTAGCAAGTTAAACCATGTATGTATAACTAGAATACATCTACTATACATATAAAACATGTAAACTTGTTTTGATCAACTATTCATAAAAACCAAATATCAAATCATAAAACGTGTGTTTTGTGCACTTGAGCATATCAACTAAACTAAGCTTTACAAATGGATCTAAAACTCATAATCTAAACTAGGATACCTAAGTCTTCTTGACGATCTTCATCTCCAAGTAGACTCGGTCCAAACTCCGTGATTCTCCAAGTGCAAAGGTATGATCTTTAAGCTTTGGCACCGGAATCACCATGAATAGCTTCTAATCATCTTGTTGAAGCTAATCACCAACCTAATATCCTGTTACTGATCTGAAACTTAGAAACACAAGAATATTAGTAAACATAACTACATGAGTGTTGATCATCATCAAAACTAGAGTGGAAGGCCATTGGGCCAACATTTAATCCCTATAAATTTGACCTGGCTGAAAACCGGTCGACCGAACCGGTCGGCCGTAGCAGAAATCGGTCGACCGGTCCGGTCGACCGACGTGCACAGGACGTGCACGTAGCCTAGGCTGGTGGGCCGATCGATCGGGCGGTCGACCGTCCAGAGAGCTCTGCTCTCTAGAAATGGCCCCGGTTAACCGGCCGGTCGACCGGCAGAGAGCTGCTGCTCTCTGTATTCAGTCTCGGTCGAGGCACAACGGTCATAAAAATGACCGTTGGGCCGGTCGACCGGGCGATGGACCGGAAGGGCAATTTTGCCCTTGCCTGCTGCCAACGGGCAGATTTTGGTTGGGGCTATAAATACCCCATTCCTTGGCTGATTTTAATAAGAATTTCAAGAGCAAAATTTTCAATCTTTCAGCAAGTTTTTAAAAGAGTTTTTGTGCCAAAAAATTTGATCTTTATTTGTTTTTAAAAGGGTCGAAAAAATTAAGAAAAAGAAAAGTCTTTGAGATTAGTTTTTGATCTTCATTTCTATAGCTATTTTAGAAGTTTTCCCAAGAGTTTTTCTTTGCGTTTTGATTTTCAAACTCTTTGTTTTTCTCACACTCGAGTTTATCATATCTATCCTATCTATAGGATATTATTTTAGTGAGAAAAATTTGTTTGTGGTCGTTGACACCACCAAGTGTTGTAACCTTCCATACTTTGTGATATCCCTCTAGTGAGAGGTGATTGTGTTGATATCCCTCTAATGAGAGGTGATTGTGAAAGTTGTGTTCCCTCTTAGTGAAGAGGTGAAGTTGTGGCTTTGTGCCTTATCTCTCAAGTGTGAGGTTGATATTTGTTTGGTTAAGTGTCATCCCTCTAAGTGTAGAGGTGATTGAGTTTGTTGGTATCCCTCTAGTGAGAGGTTGATTTTGTGTTGGCTTTGTGCCTTGCCTCTAGTGAGAGGTTGTATTTGGTTGAGAGAGGAGTTGTGTACTCCCAAATTGTATTTGCCCAAATCCTCAGTGGAGGTTCCCTGTGTGGGATGTCCTGTGTGGACGAGTTAGTGGAAATCTTTCTGTGTGAAGGCGGCGACGTAGAGCTAGGTGATCGAACCTCGAAACATATCCTTGTGTTTGCGTTTGATTCACTATCTCTAACTCTCTCTCTCTCTCTCATATCGTGCCTTGCATCATTTCATATTGTTCATATCATTTATATGCTTGGATTTGTTTGTGTGTGCCTATACTTGTATTCAACCAGAGAGCTTCATATAGCACCTCAACTCTTATTTAGAGGAATTTAGAGGAGATAGTCCAGAGCCCTTCACCGAAAATTCGGCTACACTCTTTGTTACACTAAGTGTGTTGCATTTAGTTTTTAATTTCTTATCATTTGTCATTAGATTAGCTGTACACCTATTCACCCCCCTCTAGGTGTACGTTCAATTGGTATCAGAGCCTACGCTCCTGATATTAAGTTTAACCACCTAGGAGTGAGATCTTGGTTGCTAATCTAGTATTTGCATTTGCACACTTATTTATTTACATACACTCATGGACTATATGACTCATCCCATGTATGATACTTCCAACATTGTTATTTGGAAGACTAGGATGTCCATGTACCTAAAAACCCTAGGTTTGCATGTTTTTCTTGCCGCTATCTAGAAATCCTATCTTGGTAATAGTAAGCATATAGAGGCCAATGCATAAGCCAATGCATAAGCCCTAACGGCACTTAGAAGCACGCTTAATAAAGAATATTTGTGTATGATTTCTCATTGTGATTCCGCCTTTGCAGTGTGGAACACGTTGACCTCTCCCACGCTACAAACGACGAAATTTGTGGAGGAGAAATCTAGTGGAGAATCCGAACAACATTGTTATATGGTCCAAGGGAATGACTCCCTTAAGGTAAATTCGAAAACTGATCTAGATGATTGTGCTAGTTCTTCCGGTGATGATTTAGTTGATGCCGATGCTTTAAATGAAGAACTTTTCATTTTTGTGAAAAATTATTAGAAAAAATATAAAGCTTTGAAAAAGAAAAGTTTTGGACTTAATAAAGAAAATAAAGATTTGGTTTCAAAACTTGATTTGGCTTTGCAAGAGAAGGTTGAGATTTCAAATGAATGTGACTCCTTGAAATCCCAACTTGAACTTGCTCTTAATGAAATCAAAATTTTGAAAAGTAAAAATGATTGTGAAAATGTTTTGAAGAAAAATGAGATATTAACTTCAAAACTTGATTTTGTTTTAAAAGAGAATAATTCTTTGAAAAACAAATTGATTTGATTTCAAAAGAATTGGAAGTTTGCTTAAATGAAAATAAATCTCTGAAAAATGATTTGTCTTCACATGTTTACCATGCTAGTGTAGCTTCACATTCTAGTGTATCTATTGCATTCACCTCTTCTTCTATTATTGAAAATGATATAAATATTTTAAAGAAGAGTGTTGATTGTTTGGGGTCCACTTTGAGCCAATGTGCCATGAACCACACACGGTTGGAATCCATGTTTCAAAAGAAACAAGTTCCAAATATGCATGCACACAAGCCACGGTATACACATGCTTCACACGTACATACACATAACACATTATATGCTCATGTGTACACTTGTACACATTGTGGACGTATGGGCCACCTTGCAAAATTTTGTTTTGATAGAATTCATGATTCAAATTTTGCACATAAATTTGTTTGGGTTAGGAAAGGTGCTAACCCCCATGGACCCAATAGAGTATGGGTACCAAAAATCACTCCTATTTTTGATGTAGGTGTGGGCTCTCACATGACGTGAGATGCGTTAGTGCCTTGAGGTGGATGCGTTCCGAGCTAAACGGTGACTATTTTGGATGCATCACTTTCAAGGGGAGTTTGGTGGGAGGACCACCTTGGTTTAGAGCCTAGAGATGTGCCCTCATGGTTTTGGTAATGATCTCTAAACTCCTATTTATGTTTACATGCTTTCATGATTGATTTTTAGCATGTTTTAGTTTTTCATGATTAGTATGTTAAATACCATGATATTTAAACCTATGACATACATGCATAGTATTTGAGATACATTCATGTTTATATGGACCTATATTTTGTGTTCTCATTATAGTTTAACTATTGTGTATATCATAGATCTAATACATGTGTATTTACATAATGATCATATTGACATATGTTTTGTTTTATGCTTCATGATTTCATTACATGTTTAAGATGTAGTTTTCATTAAAACTTGTGTATATACTTGTACAACTAGTGAGTCACAAATAGATTATTATATGTTTGTACTTGATTGCTCATTTATACCCATTAGATGTACTAGTATAGCCTAGTTTTGATGATTCATACATTTTGACTTGTATTCCCTATTTTGTACATGTTTTCATTAATATGTGTTTAACTTCATATATATGTTAATTTTGCCAAAACTATTGTATATACATGTATAACCTTGAGTCATTTACCTTTCATGCAAAATATCTTTATAGACTCAATTGTGTTTGGATATGTATGTATACCTTTAGTTTTGACTAAACATACATATACCTTGAAGTAGATTTAGTTTTGATGATTCTTATAAAGGAATTTCATTTTGAGCTTAATTGCCTTATTCCATGATTTTGTTAATTATATGACTTTGTACACTCACATTATTTGATGTTTACTCATGATTTATTTTCATGAGATTATATGAGCTTTATTGCTATTTAAGTGTTGGTGATTGTGTGATTTTCATGTTTTCATGGATATGTTATTATTTTATTCCTTACTTGAAGGATTTCATACTAGTTTACAAGTTTATCATTAAACTAGTTGCATATTCTTCACGTGGTAGAGTTTTCAAATTTGTTTAAACTATTTTCAAACTTATTTTTGAAAACTCCTACCAACGCATGGGTGGTTGGATGGGCAACCATGCCTTGTATGCTCATATTGAAAATCTACTTAAACATGTGCATGAAAAGGAGGTAGCATGAGTTATACACTTGATCCTCATCATATTTTCAATTGGTATCCCAATTGATATTTTCATATTTGTATACTCATCTTTGATTTTCTATATATGTATGCTTCAAAACTTCAAAAAGTATCAATTTCTATTGGTATTTACTTTTTCATACATATATATATGATTTGATTGTGCTTACTATATCTTTACATCTTAAAGCAAAAATTATATTTATGCTAAACTTGATTTATTCCTAAATGACTATTAGTTTTCAAATTGGTATTTTATACAAGCTTATGCATCATTTTCTTTGGTATTTCATAAAGGGGGAGAAAACTTAATGTTTTAGTTTTCAATCGATTGTATTTTCAATGGTATCTTACTCCCACTCTTTATGATGAAAAATGATATGATTTTGTATATTATTTTTCAATTGGTTTCCTATGCTCTTAGTGAAAAATATTTTAGTTTAGAATATGCTAACATTTTCAATATTGGTATCAAAAATCTTAAATTGGCTTTATTCTAAAATTTGGTATCTTTATTACAAAATGAATTGTTTAACCAAATAGTGGTTTGTTTTTCAATTGGTATCATGATTTACAATATACATACATATTTCTATTGGTATCAAAACATACAATGTTTCATTTTCATTGGTATCAAAAGTTTACAAGATATTTTCAATTAATATCTTTTGGTATCTTAAAAATTTTTTGTTTATTTTTCAATTGGTATCATAATTTGGTATCAAAAGTTTTGATATGTATTGCTTATATGCAAGGGGAGCTTAACATCTTCTCTATATATAGATTCATGTTGAGTGTATCTCATATTGAGGAGTTTGACTGCTCTTCTTTATGTCTTACACATGTGTAGAGGGAGCTTCACATCTCCTTTTATACATTGTATATTATGTTTTATGTGATTAGGGTTTAGTCATCTCTTTTCATATAAATGCATGTATGCAGGGGGAGTTAACTTCACGTCTCTCCTCTTCATGAATGTATATAGCATATACACCTTTATTGTTTTGATATATGCAAAAAGGAAGAAAAATATTATTTATGTCTCTAGTATTTGTACCCCTTTGTTGATGAATTGACAAAAAGGGGGAGAGAAATTTGGAGTTTTAATATGCATGTTTGTTTAATTTGTTATCTTTTACCATTGGTATCAAGAGCATGTTTATTTCATTGGTATCAAATATCATATTTATGCATATTTATGTTGAGCATTCATGACATATCTTTATTGTTTATTGCTATGCATGAGTTAAGGGGGAGCTTCTATGAAGCTTAACTTTAATCCATGCATATATAGCTCCATGAGTTTTGTCATCATCAAAAAGGGGGAGATTGTTGGCCCAGAGGCCCTTCACTCTAATTTTGATGATGATTAACTCATGTAGTTATAGTTTACTAATAATCTTATGATATTTAGTTTCAGTTATTTGATCAAGATATTAGTAGGTGATTAGCTTCAATAAAGGTGTTTTGGAGCTTTCACATGGTGATTCAAGAGCTCGAGCGTCAAGTTCACATCTAGCAGTCGGTTGGAGTCAAGCTCGGTGGATCATGTTTGGATCGAGTCGACTTGGAGACGGAATTCTACAAGAAGACATCGGTTTGTTTAGTTTATGGTTTAGATCTTGTGTTAAAGATTAGATAGTGTCGATATGCTCAAGTTCACAATACACACACAAGTTTCATGTTTTAGATTTTTCAGTTTAACCGATCTTGGTTTTCAAGTCAAAAATATAGATATAAATCTTTTTGTGTATATAGGATTCTATCCATATACTATATGCTTCAAAGTTGTTTCAATATCATGTTTTTGCATTTACATGAGTTTTGGAGAAAACGGTTTTCCATTTCAAAAATCTAAGTTTTGGAAAATACGGATTTTGGTTTAAGGCAAAATTTCAATAACACAAAAATGGTTCAAATTGTTTAAAATATGTGTTTAATTTTTGTCACATATATTTGTATTTCAAAGATCTAATAAGAACTGATTTTTGTGGAATTTATGTGATTTTATGGGATTTAATTGAAGATAAAAACCCAAGTTTTTAATCCTTATAAATTTGACCTGGCTGTCTGCCAGTCAACCGGACCGGTCAACCGTAGCAGAAGTCGGTCGACCGACGTGCACAGGACGTGCACGCAGCCTGGCTGGTGAGCCGGTCGACTGGGCGGTTGACCGGGCGGTCGACCTTCCAGAGAGCTCTGCTCTCTGGAAATGACCCCGATCAACTGGCCGGGTCGACCGGTAGAGAGTTGCTGCTCTCTATATCCAGTCCCGATCGACCGGGCGGTCAACCGGAGGCACAACGGTCATAAAAATGACTGTTGGGCCGGTCGACCGGGTGGTCAACCGGAAGGGCAATTTGCCCTTGCCTACTGCCAACGGGCAGATTTTGGTTGGGGATATATATACCCCATTCCTTGGCTGATTTCAATAAGAATTTCAAGAGCAAAATTTTCAATCTTTCAGCAAGTTTTTAAAAGAGTTTTTGTGCCAAAAGATTTGATCTTTATTTGTTTTTAAAAGGGTTGGAAAATTCAAGAAAAAGAAAAGTCTTTGGGATTGATTTTTGATCTTCATTTCTATAGCTATTCTAGAAGTTTTCCCAAAAGTTTTTCTTTGTGTTTTTGATCTTCAAACTCTTTATTTTTCTCACACTTGAGCTTATCATATCTATCCTATCTATAGAATCTTGTTTTAGTGAGAAAAATTTGTTTGTGGTTGTTGATACCGCCAAGTGTTTTAACCTTCCATACTTTGTGATATCCCTCTAGTGAGAGGTGATTGTGTTGATATCCCTCTAGTGAGAGGTGATTGTGGAAGTTGTGTTCCCTCTTAGTGAAGAGGTGGAGTTGTGGCTTTGTGCCTTATCCCTCAAGTGTGAGGTTGATATTTATTTGGCTAAGTGTCATCCCTCTAAGTGTAGAGGTGATTGAGTTTGTTGGTATCCCTCTAGTGAGAGGTTGATTTTGTATTGGTTTTGTGCCTTGCCTCTAGTGAGAGGTTGTATTTGGTTGAGAGAGGAGTTGTGTACTCCCAAATTGTATTTGCTCAAATTCTCAGTGGAGGTTCCCTGTGTGGGAAGTCCTGTGTGGACGAGTTAGTGGAAATCCTTCTGTGTGAAGGCGGGGACGTAGAGCTGGATGCTCGAACCTTGAAACATATCCTTATGTTTGCATTTGATCCACTATCTCTAACTCTCTCTCTTATATCGTACCTTGCATCATTTCATATTGTTCATATCATTTATATGCTTGGATTTGTTTGTGTGTGCCCATACTTGTGTTCAACCAAGAGAGCTTCATATAGCACCTCAACTATTATTTAGAGGAATTTAGAGGAGATAGTCTAGAGCCCTTCACCGGGAATTCGGCTATACTCTTTGGTTACACTAAGTGTGTTGCATTTAGTTTTTAATTCCTCATCATTTGTCATTAGATTAGCCGTACACCTATTCACCCCCCTCTAGGTGTACTTTCAACTACTTCACAGACTCCCTCCTATACCAAGATTCTCTGGAGACGAACGAGAATCCCCAGCCAGAGGAACCAGATTCTGGTAATGAAGCTGACATTGAACCAGAGGTAGAGGAAGAATGTCTTTGGGAGCTGAACCCACTTGTAACGAGCATTAATAAGCTCAATGTCAATAACCACCCGAATGATGTAGGCGAGTGGTATATTAATAAAGAATTAGATTTGGCTTACTTTTCTGTATTTGCTTCTTATTTCGTACTATCAGACACTAGTACTGATGTAGATGATGACCCCTGGTCGACAATAGGTGCTCTGACATCATTGCATGTACTGGTGAGATCATCCCTCACGGCATATCAAGGCGTCAGTGATGCACAAGGATCGTTATTCATGATCCCAGCAAGACGCAAAGGCCAAAGACCAATCCTTTTTAGAAGAGTCGAGTCCAAATCAATGACTCGCGAAGACTCTGAAGGCGAGGATGAATCCCCTCAGTTTTCTCTTTATGAGCCAAATGTACTCAGAATGATGGAGAACATGGGTACGACCTAACAAATGGTCCTGGCTTGAACTTTGGCAAGGAAGAAGAACACTATTTCGATCCTTCGTTTCAAAAGGGAAAGCTCCTGATTATTATCATCGAACTCGCAGGGGTGGGTTGGGCTATGTGTCAACTCCAATCTCGTCGACCTCTAAGTCTGAAGAGTCATTATATCACTACCGCTCATCAGGCACGTCATCGTGGGAGTCAGATGTCAGTGTCGGCAGCATCTTCAAAGAAATTTTGGTAAACATGGTTTCAGCAAGCCACCCGAAAGATGGAGATGAAGAAATGATCCAGTCAGATACAGATCCTTGGATCAAACACCTAAACACTCTCTGGGATATTCGCTTCGAACAACGTGAACCACCCACAGAGGATAAAGTCACCCAGATCAATCTGGGGGATGAGGCTAATCCTAAGCCCATCTTTATAAGCAAAAGCTTATCACCCTCTGAGAAGGAAGATCTAATATCTCTTGTGCGGGAGTATATAGATGTTTTTGCTTGAAATTATGAGGATATGCCTGGGCTTGATCCTCAAGTGGCTATGCATCGCCTCAACATCAATTCGGATGCGAAACCAGTCAAACAAAAGCAGCGACGGTTCCGCTCAGAAATAATGGAAGCAATCCAGTCGGAATTCAAGAAACTTATAGACTCCAGTTTTATCAGGGAGGAACAACACCCTGATTGGGTAGCCAATATCGTCCCCGTTACCAAGAAAAATGAGAAGATCTGGGTTTGCATTGATTTTCGCAATCTACATGAGGCATGTCCTAAAGATGAATTCCCCCTTCCAATCACAGATGTCATGATCGACAACACGTATGGGTTTGAATGGATGTCCTTCAAGGATGGATTCATGGGATACAATCAAATCAAGATGTACCCTGATGATGAAAAGCATACATCTTTCAGGACGCCATTGGGGGTGTATTGCTATACTGTCATGCCCTTCGGATTAAAGAACGCGGGGACAACGTACCAGAGAGCTATGAATGCAATTTTCCACGAGCATATACGCAAAACAGTAGAATGCTACGTTGATGACATTGCAGTAAAAAGTCGTGCCAAAGGCGATCATATAGCAGATCTGAAGGCAGTATTCGATATCATGCGGGCACATTAGCTAAAAATGAATCCCACCAAATCCTTCATGGGGGTAGCCAGCAGTAAATTCTTAGGGTTTGTTGTTACATCCAAAGGAATCCACCTCGACCCAGAAAAAGTCCGTACTGTTTAGGAGATGCAACCTCTAAGAAATCTCATGGAGCATAGACGATTGCAAAGGCGATTAGCATATATCCGGAGGTTTATCTCAAATCTCTCAGGATGATGCCAACCCTTCACAAAATTGATGAAGAAGGGTGTTTTATTCATGTGGGACAATGCTTGCCAACAAGCGTTTAAGGAAATCAAACGGTACCTCACGTGACCACCTGTCCTTACAGCTCTGGTGTCAGGAAAATCTTTCTTGATATACGTACGAGCGATGAATCATTCTTTAGGAGCTTTGCTAGCCTAGAATAATGATCTGGGACACGAGCAGGCAATCTACTATTTGTGTAGAACTATGATCGGAGCTGAATATCGGTACAACCCAATCGAAAAGGAATGTTTGGCATTGGTATTCGCTGTCCAGAAAATGCGACACTACTTGGTGGGCCAAACCATACATGTTATATCAAAAGTCAATTCTTTAAGGTTGCTTATGACAAAGCCATCGTCACTGAATGGTCGATTGACAAAATGGGCCATATTGCTCTCCTAATATGAGATGCAATTGCTGTCGCAAAAAGCCGTGAAGTGACAAGCGGTGGCAGATTTCTTGGCTGAGCATCCAGACCCAAGAACGACTAAACTTTATGAAAATCTCCCAGATGAGATCGCTGAAGTTTGTGTGACTCAGACATCTTTCGAAGGACAGGTGTGGTAACTCTTCTTCGACGGTGCATCAAAAACAGGTTCGTGAGGAAATATCGTAGCAGGAGTAGGGGTAGTCCTTATCTCCCCACAGAACTACGTAATCCCTTGTGCATTCTCATTAAATGAGCCATGTTTCAATAATGTAGAGGAATACAATGCTCTATTGATCGGAATGCAAATCGCTTATGAGATTGGAATTAAAAATCTCGAAGTATATGGTGACTCAAGCTCATCGTTAACTAGGTTCACGGGGAGTACTAAGTCAGACATGAAGACTTGGTACCTTATCATAACGCAACTATCTACATGGTAGAGAGGTTTAAAAACTTCTACATCGACCATGTACCTCGCCAGCAAAATGCGCATGCAGATGCACTGGCATCTCTCGCTTCTCCTTGGCTCTTCCAGTCGGAATGGCAGAGAAAATACTCATCTACACCCATGACTTGTATTGTCCAAGATTCGCTTTTGAAGACAATCAAAAGCCAACAAGAGACCTTCAAGTCAAAGAAGCTCTAGACTTCACAGGTCCAGAGCTCAGGGATTGGCGATTCCCATACATCGACTATGCATTGTACGGCATCTTTCCTGATGACCCCAAAGAGGCACTGTCATTAGAAGGAAAGCCCCTAAATTCTACTACAATGCGATCACAAGAACACTGTATCACCGATCGCATGATGGGATCCTCCTCCACTGCCTGTCACAAAAGGAGGCACAGGAAATACTCAAAGAAGCGCATGATGGCTTGTGTGGAGCTCATTAGCCTGGTCCAAAGCTTAGAGATTGACTCTGAAGACTAGGGTATTATTGGCCAAAGATAATCCCTGATGTCATCGCTTACGCCAAGCGATGTCACACCTGTCAGGTCCATGGTGACTTCATCCACCAGGCACCAGGACATCTTCATCCTACAACTTCTTCCTAGCCATTCGAGATGTGGGGAATGGACATGGTTGGCCCAATAACCCCACCTTCATCAAAAGGACAGCGGTTTATCTTAGGTATAACCGATTACTTCTCTAAATGAGCTGAAACTATTCCCTTAAGGGAGGTAAAGACATATGACGTGATCAGGTTCGTTAAACATCACGTTATTTACTGCTTTGGCATGCCATGATGAATTATCCATGATAATGGGCCCCAGTTTGTCAGCCAAGCCTTTCAAAAGTTCTGCAACAAGTTCAGAATCCAGAGTGTGTCTTTAACGGCATACTATCCAGCCGTTAATGGTCTTGCAAAAGCTTTCAACAATACTATTGAAAAACTTCTCAAGAAATTCATCTCGAAAAGCCAACGTGACTGGGACGACAAATTAGGTGAATGCTTATGGGCTTATCGCACGACGGTTCGAACCCTGATGAAAGCTACACCGTTTTCTTTGTTATATGGGTGTAAAGTTGTACTCCCATTAGAAATCCAGATCCCATCTCTACGTGTCACCTTTGTTGGCCCAAAGGCCCATCACTCTAGTTTTGATGATGATTAACTCATGTAGTTATAGTACTAATGATCCTGTGCTTATTTAGTTTCAGATATTTGATCAAGTTCTTAGTCGGGTTTAGCTTCAATAAAAGATTTGAAGTCAAGTTTTGAAGTTAGCACGTGTTGATTCAAGAGCTCGCGCATCAAGATCACATCATGCACTCAAGAGGAGTCTAGCTCATGGATCAAGGTTTGGACCAAGTCAAGATGGAGAAGAAGATTTTCAAGAGAAGATTTTCATGAAAACTTGTGTCATGTTTGTAAGTGTTAAGATTTGTTTTTAGATAAAATGTAAAGGATAGATTAGTTGTGGATTGCTCAAGCTCATACACAGACACAAAAAAAAATTTATATGTGTTTTCATAACTAGTTTTAGTTTTAAAAAATACTATTTTGGTTGTTGAGCTTCAAAGTATACATTCTTATGTTTCATGATTAGATTTATTCAAAACAAGTTTATATGGTTTATATGTGTTTTGGATTTCATCCATGCACATTGTTGGTTCAAATATTTAGAAAAACTTATATGATGTTTCTATATCATGTGTTTGAGTTTTGTATTTATCAAAACTTATTTTAGAGCTTATTGTCAAAAACATAGATATTTCATCTTATATGTATATTGGATCATATCCATACACACTAAGCTTCAAAAGTGTTTAAAATATCTTATTTTTGTATTTGGAGAAGTTTTAGAAAAATTGTTTTTCAAATTAAAGATTGATTTTGAAAAATACGGATTTTTGTTTAAGGCAAAATTTCTGTATCACAAAAATGGTTCAAAAAGTTTATAATATGTGTTGATTATTTATCACACATATTTGTACTTCAAAGTATTTCAATGCACTTATTTTTATAGATTTTTATTGATTTTATGGGATTTTATAAGAGTATATAAAATCAAGTTTTAATCCTTAAAATTTGCTGACCTGGCCTTCTGGCGATCGACCGAGGCAGAAGTCGGTCGACTGGGCGGTCGACCGATGTGCACAGAAACGTGCACGACCCTTTGGCTTGAGGGCCAGTCGACCGGGCAATCGACCGTCCAGAGAGCTTTGCTCACTGGATCTGGCCCCAGTCGACCAGGCGGTCGACCGGCAGGTCATGCCCAGGGCACGGTCGACCGGGCGGTCGACCGGCAGGCCCTAATGGTCAAATATATGATCATTGGTTGGTCGACCGGCAGGTCATTCTGACCTACAGTTTGACCCCAATGGCTAATTTTTTAAAGTCTATATAAGGGGGCTGTTTTGGGCTGTTTTACATAAGATTTTGAGAGGTTTCTAAGCCTGTTTTTCCCATTTCTCTTAGAGGTTTTCTCCACTTATTTTAGGGTTAATATTTCCATATCAAAAGGAGAATTTTCAAGAGTGTTTTCAAAATAGATTTCTTGAGTTTTTCACATCTCTATCTTATTATTCTCACACCAACTTGACCTTTCCATTGCTAAATCCATCCTATAGGATCTTTGTTGTCAGAGTTATTTTTGTGATCAAGAGAAATGATCACAAGATCATTCTTGTATTGTAAGGAGATGTAGAGGTTGTGGCCTCGGTGAAGAAGTGTTTTGTGGTGATCAAGTGAAGTGATCACCAAATGTTCTGATATGTGGTTGGAGGAGTTTAAGAGGTGCGGCCTCGGCAAGCTAGTGTGCTTGTGTGTGTTGTTCTTGCGGGAACAAGAGAGGGACTAGTGAGTCCAAAAGTTCTAGTGTGAACTCGTTGTAGGTGTTGCGGCACCGAGTGATCTTGTGGGATCGATTCTTGTGGAAATCCTTCATAGTATTGAAGGCGGGGATGTAGAGCAAGGGTGCTCGAACCTCGAAACAATTCTCCCGTGTTTGCGATTGCTTATCTCTCTCTCTTACTTGTGTTTATATATCTTGCATGCTTATATTGTTTATCTCTTTATATGCTTGATATATCTTGTGCTTAATTGTTATATGCTTGGGATTGTGTGCTCACATTGTATTCAATCAAGATAGTCATAGTGGCACCTCAACTCTTAATCTAGAGGAATCTTGAGGAGATAGTCCAGAGCCCTTCACCGAAAATTCGACTACACTCTTGTGTTATACCTTGTCTGTTAACTTAATAGTTTTAGTTTGCATAAGCAGTTTTTAATTTTACATTATTTGCATTAAATTAGCTAGTACACCTATTCACCCCCCTCTAGGTGTATTTTCAATTGGTCTCAGAGCTTGGTGCTCTTGATTTGGTTCTAACAACCTTGAGCTAAAGATCCTCGTTATAGCTAATCACAATATTTGTTTACACACACATATAGATTTCATGACATCTCCCATGTTTGATATTCTTAACATCCAAAGTTGGAAAGTTAAGATGTCAATGTACCTCAAAGCTCTAGGAATTCATGTTTATTTTGCCATTATTAAAGATTCATATTGTTTAAATGGCGAACATGTTGAGGCTAATGCAAAAGCCATCCATGCTTTAAAGAGTACCCCAAACGATGAATATTTATATAGGGTTTCTAACTTTGATTCGGCTTTTGTAGTATGGAACACACTTGTCTCTCTTGGTGAACAAAAGCAATACTATATGGGGAGTGACCGGATGATGGATTTGATGCTTCTAACATATGCTACATGGTCCAAGAGGATAACCCCCTTGAGGTAAACTCCGAATCCAAGCTAGAAGAAGATATTGACATGCCTTATGATGAGCTTGCATCCTTTTGTCAAAAATTTCTTGAAAAATATGATTTATTAAGAATTGAAAATGGCAAGTTGAAGAAGGAAAACACTTCTTTAATAGAAGAAAATAATTCTTTCAAAAATATATTTGATTGTGTTTCAAAAGAAAATGAATTTTTGAAAAAGGAAAATATTTTCTTGTTTTCAAAATTAAATGACATTTGTGAGGGAAACAATTCTTTGAAAATAAGATTATTTTGGTGAAAAAAAAGAGATTATTTGGAAGAAAATAACTCTTTGAAAAGAAATTTTGTTTTTAAAAAAATAAAATATTTCTAAAAAAGAAATGATAGTTGATTCTCATTCTTGCCATGCTAATAATGTTGCATCTTCTTTTGATAAAAATGAGATTTATGTTTTGAAAAGGAGAATTGATTGTTTAAGCTCAAATTTGAGCAACTGTGCATTTAACTATAATAGATTGGAATCTATATTTCGTAAGAAATAAATTACACATATGCAAACACATCCTACACGGCATACACCTCATGTACACCATGATCACGCCCATTCTCATATGTATGCTAGAGTGTACAAATGTACACATTGTGGTCGCAAAGGCCATTTAGCAAAGTTTTGTTTTGATAAGATAAATCATGTAAATTTTATAAATAAAAATGTTTGGGTTTCTTATGATACTAACCCCGTGGACCCAAAAAGAAATGGGTACCAAAATCTTCACCTCTTGTGTTTGATGTAGGTGTGGGCTCTCACATGACGTGAGAGGTGGTGCCTTAATGGTGGATGTGTTTGAGCTTGATGGACACTACAATTGATTTATCACTATTAAGGATGTTTGGAGGAGAGGACCACCATGGTTTGAGAATAGTTCTAGTAACTATCTCTAACTCCTTGTTTTAGTCTACATGCTTTTGCAATTGATAATTTTTAGCATGTTTTGGTTTCATTGTTCATTATGTTAAATGCAATGTTATTCGACATGTGATATGCATAGATAGTTTTTGAGATACACTCATATTCATATGGATTCATATTTTGTGTTTTCACAATTGTTTAACTATTATGTATATACTAGTTCTTAAACACGTGCATTTAGTCTAATGACCATGTTGTTTTGTACTTCATGCGGTGATTACTTTGTTTAGATGTAGTTTTCGTTAAAACTTGTGTTTATACTTGTACAAGTAGTGAGGTGCACTTGATTATTATATGTTTGTACCTCATTGCTCATTCGTACTCATTACATGTACATGTATAACCTAGTTTTTATGATTCTTTCATTTACACTTGTTTTTCCTATTTTTATATATGTTTATCTTCATGTATATGTTACTTTTGTTTAAAATTAATAAACATACATGTACATCCTTGAGTCAACTGCCTTCATGCAAAATTATATTATAGACTCATTTATGTTTGGTTATGTATGTATACCTTTAATTTCAACAAAACATACATATACCTTGATGCTTATTTAGTTTTGATGAAAATTTTAGTTTTGATGATTTTCATATTTTTGATAAAAGAATTTCATGTTTGTCTTGAACCTTATTGTTTATTTTCATGAATATGTTATTCATATGATTCTTGTGCACTCACATTTCTTTTGTTTACTCATAACCTTATTTTCATGAGCATTTATGAGCTTTATAGATTTCGAGTGTCAACTCTTATGTATTTAGCATGCCTCATGGAATATATGATTTATTTTCATGTTTGAAGGATCTTTAACTAGTTTCAAAAATTACTGTAATCTAATTATTTATTCTTCATTTGACAGTATTTTCAATTTATAACTATTTTCAAATCATGATTTTTGAAAACCCATACCATCAAAGGGCGATTGGATGGGAGACCATGCCTTATATACCCTTATTGAATATCTTTTATTATATGCATGAATAGGGTGGTAGGTATGAGTTATACACATGATCTTCGTACTATTTTATTTTTGTATACTCATATTTGTTTTCTTATATATGTATAATTCAAATTTCAATGAGTATCAATTTCAATTGGTACTTTTATTTTCATACATACATATATATGATTTGATTGTGCTTATTTTACAATATCTTTACATACTTAAAAGCACAAATTATGTTTATGTTAAGCTTGATTTTATTTCAAATGTTAATTGGTATCTTTACAAGCTTATACATTAATTTCAATTGGTATTTATTTGGTATCAAAATGTACTTCATGTTTCACTTTCAATTGATATCAAAATCTACTATTGGTATCTTAAAAAAAATTTCTCGACAAGTGGTACCAACTTTTATTTTGTCAATTACAATTTGATTTCATTGGTATTAAAATTTATTTTGTTGACTTCAGGAAGTTTCAAAATTTTGTTTTAAAAAGTGATTTCAAAAAAAATTTCTTAAAATTTGTTAATATATATTGCCAATATGCAAGGGGAGCTTAACATCTTCTGTATATATAAATTCATGTTGAGTGTATCTCACAATGAGGAGCTTGACCTCTCTTCTTTACGTGATACACGTATGTAGAGGGAGCTTAACATCTCTATTTATACATTGTATATTATGCTTTATGTGGGTTAGGGTCTAGTCATCTCTTCTCCATGTAATGCATGTATGCAGGGGGAGCTAACTTTACGTCTCTCCTCTTCATGAATGTATATCTCATATACATCTTTATTATTTGATTGTCCTCACCCCTTTATTGATGAATTGACAAAAAGGGGAGAAGAATTTTGAGAGTTTATATATTCATGTTTATATCTCTGTTTATGCATATATGTTTGTTTAGTTTATGAGCTTTTATTGAAAATCTTTATTGTTTATTGCTATGCATGAGTTAAGGGAGAGCTTCTATGAATCTTATCTTTAATCCATGCATATATTACTCCATGAATTTTGTCATCATAAAAAAGAAGAAGATTGTTGGCCCAATGGCTCATCACTCTAGTTTTAATGATGATTAACAGATGTAGTTATAGTACTACTGATCTTATACTTATTTAGTTTTAGATATTTGATCAAGATCTTAGTCGGTGTTTAGCTTTAACAAAAGATTCGAAGTCAAGTTTTGAAGTTAGCACGTGTTGATTCAAGAGCTCCTGCATCAAGATCGCATCATATACTCAAGAGGAGTCTAGCTCATGGATCAAGGTTTGGACCAACTCAAGATGGAGAAGAAGATTTTCAAGAGAAGAATTTCATGAAGACTTCTGTCATTTTTGTAAGTGTTAAGATTTGTTTTTAGATAAAATATAAAGGATAGATTAGTTTTAGATTGCTCAAGCTCATACACACACACACACAAAATTTATATATGTTTTCATAAACTAGTTTTAGTTTTAGAAAATACCGTTTTGATTTTTGAGCTTCAAAGTATACATTCTTATGTTTCATGATTAGATTTCATCAAAACAAGTTTATATGATTATATGTGTTTTGGATTTCATCCATGCACATCGTTGATTCAAATATTTAGAAAAACTTATTTGATATTTTTATATCATGTGTTTGAGTTTTGTATTTATCAAAACTTATTTTAGAGCTTATTGTCTAAAATATAGATATTCATCTTATTTGTGTATTGGATCATATCCATACACACTAAGCTTCAAAAGTATTTAAAATATCTTGTTTTTGTATTAGGAGAAGTTTGAAAAAAATTATTTTTCAAATTAAAGATTGATTCTGAAAAATACGGATTTTTGTTCAAGGCAAAATTTCTATATCACAAAAATGGTTCAAAAAGTTTGTAATATGTGTTGATTTTTGATCACACATATTTGTACTTCAAGTATTTCAATGCACTTTTTTTATAGTTTTTAGTGATTTTATGGGATTTTATAAGAGTATATAAAACCAAGTTTTAATCCTTAAAATTGCTGACCTGGCCTTCTGGCAGTCGACCGACCGGTCGACCAAGCTAGAAGTCGGTCGACCGGGTGGTCGATCGATGTGCACAGAAATGTGAACGGCCCTTTGGCTTGAGGGCCGGTCGACCGGGATGTCGACCGTCCAAAGAGCTTTGCTCTCTGGATCTGGCCCCGGTCAATCGGGCGATCGACCGACGGTCATGTCCAGGGTACGGTCGACGGGCGGTTGACTGACAGACCCCAACGGTCATATATATGACAGTTGATCAATCGACTGACTGGTCATTCTGACCTGCAGTTTGACCCCAACGGCTAGTTTTTTGAAGTCTATATAAGGGGGCTGTTTTGGGTTGTTTTACATAAGATTTTGAGAGGGTTTCAAAGCCAGTTTTCTCCACTTGTTTTAGGGCTAATATTTTCATATCAAAAGGAGAGTTTTCAAGAGAGTTTTCAAAAGAGGTTTCTTGAGTTTTTCACCACATCTCTATCTTGTTTTTCTCACACCAACTTGAGTTTTCCATTGCTAAATCCATCCTATAGGATCTTTGTTGTGAGAGTTATTTTTGTGATCAAGAGAAGTGATCAGAAGATTTCATTCTTGTATTGTGAGGAGTTGTAGAGGTTGTGGCCTCGGTGAAGAAGTGTTTTGTGGTGATCAAGTGAAGTGATCACCAAGTGTTACGACGTGTGATTGGAGGAGTTGTAAGAGGTGCGGCCTCGGCAAGCTAGTGTGCTTACGTGTATTGTTCTTGCGGGAATAAGAGAGGGACTAGTGAGTCCAAGAGTTCTAGTGTGAACCCGTTGTAGGTGTTGCGGCACCGAGTTATCTTGCGGGATCGATTCTTGTGGAAATCCTTTATAGTGTTGAAGGCGGGGACGTAGAGCAAGGGTGCTCGAACCTCGAAACAATTCTCCCATGTTTGCGATTGCTTATCTCTCTCTCTCTCTTACTTGTGTTTATATATCTTGCATGCATATATTGTTTATCTCTTTATATGCTTGATATATCTTGTGCTTAATTGTTATATGCTTGGGATTGCGTGCTCACACTTGTATTCAACCAAGAGAGCCATAGTGGCACCTCAACTCTTAATCTAGAGAAATCTTGAGGAGATAGTCCAGAGCCCTTCACCAAAAATTCTGCTACACTCTTGTGTTATACCTTGTGTGTTAGCTTAATAGCTTTAGTTTCCATAAACAGTTTTTAATTCCGCATCATTTGCATTAGATTAGCTCGTACACCTCTTCACCCCCCTCTAGGTGTATTTTCAGCCTTGACAACAGAGATGACAAATGAGGAGAAACATCGAATGCGACTCCAAGAGC
Source organism: Agave tequilana (assembly GCA_038442645.1). Classification (NCBI taxonomy): domain Eukaryota; kingdom Viridiplantae; phylum Streptophyta; class Magnoliopsida; order Asparagales; family Asparagaceae; genus Agave; species Agave tequilana. The sequence continues at coordinate 88,124 of JAVJIF010016656.1, forward strand.
TGGAGGGTTTAGATGATAAACGCCTACAAGCTCAACAGCAAATCGAGCTCTACCAAGCTTGAATTACCAGAGTCTTCAACAAGAAAGTCAAGGAGCAGACTTTCAAGAAAGGTGACCTTTTCTTAGCCATCAGAAAACCCATGGTGATGACGCATAAGACCAAAGGGAAATTTCAGCCCAAATGGGAAGGACCATTTGTAGTGGAGTCAGTCTACTCAAATGGAGCATACCGCCTTATAACCCCAGACGGTGATACGCTCATGATATTAATCAATGGCAAATTCTTGAAGAAATACTATACTTGATAGCATTCTTCTCTTGATCAGGTTAATACTATATCTCTGATCAAAACTTCTAGGATCCAAGATGTTTGGAAGGGCGCCAAAGAAAAGCTTCTTCCTTTCTTCACTGGATCGCGCTCTAGTCAATCAGTGTCGAGCCGATCGAATGCTGGTTACATCGTGATGTATGATGTAAACATTGAAAGAAGATACAAAGTGCAAGACTTCAGTTTTAGCCTCGTTACTCTTCTCTAGTTTATCTATGGATATCCGACGCCTCCGATGGCTAAGAATAGAGGAAAATGTTGGCTTTTAAGTCCAATATAAGTCTTCGATAACTCATCATGCTGAGGGGAATAGCATGGCTAGCCCAACTCAAACGGTAGTTGGTAAAGGCACACCAAATCTATTGATAACTGAGGGTTTGCTAAAAATCCTAAGGGACTTGGTCCCATCCTCTCCTTTAAAATCTCCTACTTATTCTCACCCACAGAATGGTGGGGCCACAAAAATACCTGTGTTCATTTCTCCATTGAAATGAGCTGGGACTTGTAACGTTAACAGTAAACCTCTGACAAGCCAGATTTCCCAATGCCAGCGGACTCAGTCAAGTTAATATTAGACCTCTGACAACGAAATTCATTTAAAATCTCCGCTGTTATGTTAATATTACACCTCTAATGGCGAACCTCCCATGTCCCTAGAAAATCAATGATTGTCACGTTAATATTACAACCTGACAATTCATTTTATTTTTCACCAAAGTTCTCTACCAATTCTCTCCCATAGAGTGGCAGGTCCACAAGCTCAATCATTGTTAAGTTTAATACCACACCTCTAACAGTGAAAAGTTTCAATACTCTCAGGCGAGTACGAACTTCATTGTCTCTCCCTTACATGGAGTCACAAGTCCTCAAAATTGCTCATATCGCAAATCAATTCTTGTCAAGTTAACACTATACCTCTGACATTTCAAACTCCACTTGTCAATTCTAATTAATAGAATGACAAATCCTCAAAATTGTTCATATCGCAAATCAATTATTGTCATGTTAATATCACACATCTGACAAATTACTGTTAAGTTTAACATTACACCTCTAACAGTGATTAAGTTGCTGCCAACTTTAATATTAAATCTCTGACAGTCACTTTTTCTCAGGCTTTCATATCAAACCTGAGATAAGCGATACTAAGTTTAACATCACACCTCTAGCATCCAGTTCATTGTTAAGTTAATAATACACCTATGACAATGACTTTTTCTCAGGCTTCCATATCGAAGCTGAGATGAGCGATGCTAAGTTTAACATCACACCTCTAGCATCCAGTTCATTGTTAAGTTCAACAATATACCTATGTCAATGACTTTTCCTCAGGCTTCCATATCGAAGCTGAGATAAGCGATGCTAAGTTTAACATCACACCTCTAGCATCCAGTTCATTGTTAAGTTCAACAATACACCTATGACAATGACTTTCCTCGAACTTCTATATCGAAGTCGAGATAACTAATGCCAAGTTCAAAATTACACCTCTAGCATTACCTCCACTGTCAAGTTTAACACTACACCTATGACAGTGGTATTTTTGGTTTTCCCAAACGAAACTAAAATTCCCGTGGAGCTAAGTTAACATCACACCTCTAGCTCACATCCTTATCAAGTTAATATCACACCTCTGACAAGATTTAATTCAACCTGTTAAGTTAATATCACTCCTCTAATGGTAAAGATTTTTCTAGATCCCCAATGGGTCTAGTTTCACTTGTCATTCTCATCCATAGATTAGCAAGTGCACGAAAATTATTTCATTCCTGTCAAGTTAATATCACACATCAGACAGTAATTTTAAATTCCTTAAATAGAATTTTCAACTTTGACTTGCTAATTTAAATATCACATTTCTAGCAAATCAAAAGTAACCACGTCTATTTGTCTGATTTTCAATACAAAAAGAAAGTCAAGACATATAAGAAGATAGAAAAAAGTGTCACTTTTATTGATATTCAAACATATGAAAGTGATACAAGGTGCTCTCTTATACAATAAGATTGAGTGTTACAACAAAAAAGTACAAAGAAGTTCCTCTTGCTCAGTGAAAGGTTGCACTCACTCCTCAAAACATCAAAAATACACGAAGTTCATCCTCTTGACTGCGGCCAGGAATAGCGGATCAACTTCATCTCCTCTTGAGAATAATGGTGTTTCTCGAGGTTGAAATGCAGGGGAGCATTCTGATTCTATCCGACCAACTGGTGTGAAGATCTTCACAAGACTGTACTCCTTCGCTTAATGGGAAGCTCCACCACCAGAAAGTCATCCAATGAGCATTGGTTTTTGTCGTTGTCACTTCTTTGGGTAAGATTGGTGAAAAGAGGATCCAAGACCTTACTGGTGACGTCCTCTTTCCCATGACCTTCAAAGGCGCCATACCCACTGTGACCATGAAGAACCTGAGGCGTTACTGGTGCGTCATGTCCAATAAGGTCTTGATGTGTATCAGCAACCGCGCGGATCCTTCTCGCCCTTAGATAGAAGCGCTGGCTTCCCGAGTGCTCACCAATCATACAAGCTGGCTGGTCCGAATATTCTCACATGAACCCCGCGTCTGAACTCCCCTACTTAGAAAAATTCCCTAACTGTCAGGATCAAACGCAAGGCTCAACGAAGGCTATGTTCAACAAGCGGATACGGACTCATACTGATGAAGCAAAGATGCAGAGGTCGTCAGACCTGCGTTGGTTACCAGTGCCAGAGCCGCTCTGATCATAAAAAGCAGACATAAGCCCTGCGTTGACAGTTCAGATCAAAAGAGACTTAAGAGTTAAGATAACTCTTCAAGTCGCTTAAAGGCGAAAACCAGGTCAAATGGTTTTTTACCCGAAATAGGGGCCTCCTGCTTGGAAGAGCCACCCATTTGGACCTCTGGAGCAGCAGCGCTTGAAGACGAAGCCACAGATTTTATTTTTGGGGCCATTTTAACCGAGAATTCTTTGTAAAAGAAGGAAAGAAGAAGAAGCTCGGAGCTTTTCATAAAGAGTTCTGAAGGCTCTTGATGCAAAGCTCAGTGGAGAAGAAAAATAGTCTAATGATGACTCTTGAAAGACTGATGTATAAAAGACACAGTAATCCACCGAGATACACGCCACATATCTCGAGCCCAATCTCCGCCTGATGCGTGGCATCGCGCCTTGAACGCAAAAATCACGTATTAAGGGAAAGGCGTCTCCTCAAGCTCCACCCGACACGTGGCACGCGCCTTGAACACGATCCTCACGTATTAAGGGAAAGGCATCTCCTCAAGCTCCACCCGACACATGGCACGTGCCTTGAAAGCGATCCTCGCATATTAAGGGAAAAGCGTCTCCTCAAGCTCCACCCGACATGTGGCATGCTCCTTGAACGCGATCCTCGCGTATTAAGGGAAAAGCGTCTCCTCAGTTTCGCTAGACACATGGCAATGCCCCAGAACACGAGTTTCGCGTTCCATAGAGCCGCGTCCGTCCAACATAGAAAAGTCCGCGTCTCCATCTTGAAGTCTGTGTTACTTCAACAAAATGAGGTCTGCGTTTCTAAGGCAACATGCCTCTGCATCTACAAGACTTGCGTTCAGTCTTTACTTTTGCAATCAGTTCAACAGTACACTGGCACAAACAGATGACCATTCCCCCCGGGTTCAACAGTACACCAACAACCAGCTCAGAGCATCGAGAAGATCCGAACTGCATATCCTGACACTCACAACGATCATTTTTGGTGGCTTCAAAGAGTTTAACAGTACACTCAAGGAGACCAAAATTCAGATAAGATCAAGCTCAAGATATCTCAGAAGATTGTTAGTCCAGTCTTGAGAGCATTGCTGCTAGAAGAAAAGTTCAAAGTATTTCGAAACCCGTCTCCACAGAGTTTTGAAAACTTTGGAGGGGGTTCTGTAGACTGTCTAAAAATCACTAAAGACAAGTCATCAGAGAATAGAGTCTATACTCCATACGCGAGGCTAATCATAACCACTCGTGTAAATGCCAAGACGTAGAGCATGAAGCCCATACCTCAATGTTAGTACAGTATCAAGATGCGAGGGTCAAAGCCCGCGTCCTAGCTGCACTGTAATGACCAAGACGCGAAGCTCGAAACCCGCGTCCTAGCATCACTGTAGTGTCAAGACGCGAGGTTTGAAGTTCGCGTCTCGACATCACTGCAATCTCAAGATGCAGAGCCTGAATCCCGCGTCTGGCAGAGTTTGAAAGCCGCATCTAGCAAGGTTTGGAGTCGGCATCCAAAACGCAAGGCTCGAAGCCCGCATTCTGACTACAGAGAAGCTCTGCGTCTCGGTTATAACTACCCTCATTACTGGGTCAATTACTGCCCACGTAATGAGAAGGGTTAACCCCCCATTGTGGATGATTTTTAGGGGACAGTTTTACCATTGAAACCCCTATAAATAGCTCAGTTTGCTACTGAAGAGGGGTCAGAAAGATTGGAATCGGTCGAAGGAGTACTGAAGAAAGAGTTGAACTCTTCTAACAACTTGTTGAGTACAAGTTTGTTCTTTCCTCAAGTCTCTTTGAGATTTTATTGGACAGGAGCTGTGCTACTCCATCCATAGTCCAAAGAGAAGATTCCTAGAAGATTGTGACATTCACCCGATCAACAGCAAACAAGATTCACTTTCCACTGCTACATCAAGAATCCAGTATTAAACAAAGAGAAGATTTGAGCTTGAATATCTTCTCTCTCTTGTAATTGAAATTTTTGAGATTATTGTAATCTTTTATTGATTCAAAAAAAATTTATTACGATCCTCTAAATTTTTTCTGAGCCAAACAAGGGGCCTATCATGTTTCCCCTTAACCTGCAGGTCGCCTGGTGTGAAGGTTATGCAAGGGACATGTTGAGAGGTGTGGAGGCAGTCTTCTTCATGTTCCTCCTGCGGTTCAGCCAGAATCTGAGTCATGAAGATCTCAGCATCAGCTAGAGCTTCTCTCAGAGCTTCTCTTATTGACTTTGACAGTCTCAGGAGCTCGTAAAGGGTGATCCTGGCTGGGATGTTGGCTAGTTGAGCTAAAATATCAAAGCGGTAAGGTGCTGAAGTTCCTTCCGCTTTGTCCTTTGGAAGAGACTTGGCATACCGAATCTCCTTTTGTTTCTCCACGGATTGCTTCGTGGATTACTTGTTGGCTCTGAGGTGGGTTTAGATGGATTTGCCACCATCTCGTCATACTTATTCAAGTATGACTGACCTGAACGAGTTTCAGCCACGAGCGGTGCATTCAGCTCTGCGGCAATAACAATTGTCTCCTCCTCTGAATCGGTTAGCGAGAGGATATTAGTGTCTACGTCTCGGGAAGAAGCACACACCACATTGGAAGGTGAGGCTCTTGCTTTGCCTTTAAACTTTCTATTAGTAACAGTAGTCTACTGTTGGCCTTCCACGAGGTCGAGATGAACCCACATGATTTCTCCTTGAGGACTAGGAACAGGATGAGACCTTTCTTTTGTTGGTGATGTGGGTCTATATTGAGTACCCTTAGTTCCCCTTTCGGGATGGGAACTACTCAGACTGGCATTGGGGGCTGTACCCCGAGAAGCAGAAATGACGTTATGTTGGCTATCACTTTCTTCTGTTCTGGGCGGAGCTTGAGCACCTTCGCATCAATCAAAGCTTGAAGGATGTCTTTGAAGATGTAAAAGCTCTTGGTAGGGTGCCCTAGCATCCTTGGTACAAGCAGTAGTTGGGATTGTCGGTCTTACCGACCTCCTTGGGACGTCTAGCTTTGGGAAGATTTAGTCTATTGCTCTTGTTAAGTAACTTGAACAACGAATCAACATGCTTGTCCTTGAAGGAGTATTATTTGTTGGCACGTGGCTGACTTGAAGAATGACCCCTCTAGTCGGCTGAGGTTTAATGGGAGACTTCATCTCTATCGCCAATGTGTCCTTCCTTTTCGATTGGAAAGATACCTCCGGTGTGTGCCTTGTCAACTTTTTGGATCTGGGCTTGTTTTCTTCTGCCTTAACCCTGGCGACAATCTCTTCTGCCTATTCGCCCTGCTGGACTAACTGTTTTTAGGTACGACTTTCAGCAACTCCTATCTGAGCTAGGAGTAAGGTTTGCAAATTATGACAGCATGTTTCCATCAGGGTGGCCAGGGTCATACCGCTGGGACATCAGAGTGCCATATTCTGAAATCCCTCCACAAATGCTTTAACTGACTCCCTTTTTCATTGCCTCGTTGCCAGGAGAGTTGGTGGTAATCTCTGAGTCATCTTCAAAGAAGCGTATAAGAAAAAGCTTCTCCAGATCACCCCAGTTCTTGATAGAGCCTTCTGAGAGCTTCATGAACCATTCGAAAGCGAGTCCCTTCAGAGTGTCGATGAACAAACGCGCCAAGATGGATCATTTGCTACTATATTCTCTTTCTGAGACTTGAAGTAATAGATGTGTTGGTTCGGTGATCCTTGCCATCGAAGGCCTGTAGGGTCAGAGCTTTGAACTTAGGAGGGTACGGGACAAAATCCTACTCAGCCGGGTACAGCCAGACCACTCCTGCTTCTGGAGGCCTTTCCCATTGGTGAGGACTTCAAGACGTTGTTTCAGTTTATTCATCCTTTTGGAATGAGTGCTCTCATTCTCTGAATTACCTCCCTCTTCAGATGGAGACTTGGACGGCTCAGAGTTGGATTGCTCCTCCTCTCTGTATGCACAGAAGATGAGCTCTCCCCTTCCTTCCATTTGCCCTTAGACTTCTTAGAATGAGTTTTGGCTTTCGGCTTCTTCCTACCCTCAAGCAATTGTGAAAGCATCTGCTTGAGGGTGTCGATAGATTCTTGTTGGGCGCGAATCATATCGAGTTGTTCCCTCTGGGCCTGGGCTTGTTGTTTAAAGCGCCTGGCCATTTCTTCAGGAGTACTTGCTATAAAAGCGAAGGCTTTCTTCTCTACAAAAGAGTTCAAGGCCTGTGATTCTACAATAGTAGAGTGTGATTCACTGACTTCAATGCCCCAGGCTAAGGCACTGTAGTCAACTGGGCTACGATGTCAGTTCGAGTGCGGGTATGCCAGTACACTCCTTCTAGTTCAACATCAGACTCATCAGAGCTGACTATCGGTTGTTTTTTCTTGCTTCTGCTTGGCGCAGTGCTTGGACCCACCATGTTCGCAGTGACTTCGGGATACTCCGTATCAGAGAAAGTTCTCCTTGTGCGGGAATGACGCCTTTTGGCTGATCGGGAGGCTGACGTTAATCATCTAAATACCGATTGCTTGCTTACATGCGAGCTGCAATGACATCAGAGAGTTTTGTTGTGATGAGCCGTTCACATAACATGATAGAGAGATTTGATGAGCACTCCTCTTCTTTATTAGATAATCCCTTAGATCCGTTAGAGGGGGATCAAAGAGACTAGCCTCGAGTTTTTGAGGGCTTTTAGCATTTGAAAGCTAACCTTGCGTTGCAAATCTGAGACGCGGGGTTCAGAAACGCGGAGTTCACGTTCTGTAGAACAGACGTGACTCTCGCGTTTTGGCTTTGAAATGCGGGTCTCGCAGACCTCGCGTTACTGATTGTCGTGTTCAGCCAGCGACATTTGGGAAACGTGGACTCTCTGAGTCCCGCATTCTGTTGTAGAGACGCGGATCTTATGTCTCTAGAAAAGACATGGACCTCGCGTTGCTGAACGTCGCGTTTGAGAGGTGAAGCCTCAGAAACACAAGCTTCCTGAGCTTCACGTTTTGGTCTCCAAACGCAGACTCTGCGCGTCTGACGCATCTCAGAAGGGACGCAGGCATGAACCTTGCGTTCAGTATCTTCTGGACAGATAGTTGTCTCAGTTTCTTGAGTCCGTTGTTGACATGCGCGTCGCCTTCGTCGACGCTCAGCATTCTGGTTACACTTTACGGGTTGTCAGGAACCTCTAGTAACCTGGAGCTGAAGAAGAGGAAGGGCGTGGCCGGGTTAACCTCAATAACGTTGGCTTCGCGGGTCTCGTGGGAGACGTTGACGCGGGCCTTACGTATGATGTGGCCAGCAATGATGCTCTTTGCGCAGGCCATCTTCAGAGAAGTCTCTAAAGAGACTTGAGAGCGGATCTCCGAGGAGACCTTGCGGTACTGTCGCGCCCTGGGGCTCTTGGAGCCAGAAGAGAGAAACTCTTCATACTTTGCCTGATCTAATTCCACGATAAGTGACTCCACCGTTTTTCCCATGAAGGTGACGTCACCTTGCTCCACAACTTGCTCGTCAATAGAGAAAGTAATCCCCAGTGGAGTCTACATCTCTTGTTTACTTGAGAAAAATTGAGAAGAAGTTTAAGTAAAATTTTCTTGAATCAATGAAAGATTACAACAATCTCAAAAATTCTGATTACAAGAGAGAGAGATATTCAAGCTCAAATCTTCTCTTTATTTAATAATGGTTTTTCACGTGGCGGTGAAAGTTAATCTTATTTTTCGTTGACCGGGTGAACGTTAGTGTCTTCTGGAATCTTCTTTTCAGACTATGGACGGAGTAGCGCGGCTCCTATCCAGTGAAATCTCAAAGAGACTTGAGGCAAAAACTTGTACTCAGCAAGTTGTTAGAAGAGTTGGACCCTTTATCAGTATTCCTCAGCTGAAATTTCTGACTAAAGTTCTGACCAAAAAAGGAATCCCCCTTTCAATAGAAAACTAAGCTATTTATAGGGTTTTTCAGGGGTAAAAATGTCCGCTGAAAACCCTCTATGACGGGGGTTAACTCCCCTCATTACGTGGGCAGTAATTGACCGGATAATGAGGGTAGTTACAACTGAAACAAAGGGCTTCTCTACAGTTGAAAAGCGGGTTTCGAGCCTCGTATTTTGGCAATATAGTGTTGTTGGATGTCGACTTCGAACCTGCTAGACGCGGGCTTCGAGCTCTGCGTCTTGGCATTGTAGTGAAGCTAAGACGCGGACTTCGACCCTTGTGTCTTGGTACTGCAGTGATGCTAAGGCGCGAGCTTCAAGCTCTGCATAATGGACATTACAGTGAAGCTGAGACGCGGGCTTTGACCCTTGCGTCTTGGTACTGTAGTGATGCTGAGGCGCGGGCTTCGACCCTTGCGCCTTGGTACTGCAGTGATGCTAGCTCTACGTCTTGGCATTATAGTGAAACTGAGACACGGACTTCGACCCTTGCGTCTTGGTACTACAGTGATGCTGAGGCACGGCCCTAAAGCTCTGCGTCTTGGCTATTGCAGTAATGCTGAGACGCAGGCTTTGACCCTTGTGTATTGATAGTGCACGAGTGGCTACGATTAGCCTTGCGTCTGGAGTATAGACTCTACTTTCTGATGACTTGTCCTCAGTGATTTTTGGACAGGCTACACTCACGACGGAGCTAACTGATAAAGTGCAGATCGCTAAGCTCGCCTGCCGGCAGAGTTGGCAGAGGTCTCGAAGGTAAAGTCTGAATAGTGAGTCCAAAGATGAGGTCAAGATAGCAAGCAGTGATAAACGCTAACGCGCACGCGGTAGAGCCAAACGCACGTGACAAAGCGGTATATGTACACTTTGCTGGCGCCACGACGTAGCTACACTCGGGTGAGTTTCATGATAAAATGCAGAGCGCTAAGCTCGCCTACTAGGCAGAGCAAAAGAGAGACCTAGAGGGTCTAAGCGCACCCCCTTTTGAAGAGTGGACAAGAGCCCAAAAGGGCTAATGGGGCCAGAAAGTCGAGGAGGTACCTGCAGAAGATATTAGTACCACACAACCACACATATAAACAGGAGAAATAATAATGGGTGAACTGTAGATCGGTCAATCTCGCGACGGGGCTACCACAAAACCTGAAAGTATAAAACTGAAGTCTATTGAATAGTCCAGTCCGAGGACTGGGTAGGCGAAACCACTCCGCCAAAGCTACTACTAAACCCATAAGGGTATAGGGGGACCCATTGGGTAGTCGGGGAAGTGGTCTCTTGGACGCGGCTACCTTGTTGGGTAGGTTCGCCCAAGGACTTTGCCTGCAACCTGCACCCCAGTTAGTCCCATATATATATATACCTGCACCCCAGTTAGTCCCATATATATATATATATATATATATATATATATATATATATATATATATATATATATATATATATATATATATATATATACACACACACACACACACACACACACACACACACACACACACACACTACATACATACATATATATATACATATTGTCTACACTAGTACAACCATTTGCCACAAATATAAAACATCACCCATGATACAACCACCGATACACTGATACAAGCGCCAATGCACAAATACAGTCAATCACCCACAACTATACAACAACACCAGATATACATACACCCACACATTATAAATATACAATCGCCCAAACATAATATAGGCCCGTCCAGAATAAAACAAATACTCGATAAAATTCAAGAATAAATGCCCAAAGATCGAAACACGGCACCGAGCACAGATCCAAAGATCTGAGAAGCACATGCACGCACACAGAGAAAGAGAGAAAATGAGATAGAGAGAATGAGAGAAAGTTGGAAGGAGAGAAAGAGGTCACCGAAAAGAATGAAAAAGGAAAGAAAAAGAGAAAGAAAAAAAACAGAGAAGGAAAGAAAAAAGGAAGGAAGGAAGGAAGGAAGGATGAGAGTGGAGGAGAAGGGAGGAGCTCTGCCAGCTACTAGCCGCTGCAGGCGGCCAGGGTGGCTGCGGCACACCGGAGGGGGGGCAGCGCGGTGGTCCCGCGGAGGAGGAGGTGGTGGAGGGATGTTGTTGGAGTTATGGTTGTTGTTGATATTGTTGTTGCAAATTGTGGTGGTTGTGAAGGTGGGGGTTGGTGGTGATGTTGGGGAGTTGGAGGAGGTGGAGATGGTGGTTATGTGGTGGAGGTGGAGGAGGTGATGGAGAATTTGGTGGTGAATTTAAAGAAGAAGAAGAGATGGTGGTGGTGTGGTGGTGATGGGTTATGGGAGAAATTGGAGAAGGGGAGGTGGTGGTTGAAGAGGAGGGAGGTGGAGAAGGGGAGAGGGGGTTGGGAGAGATGGCGCCGGCTTAGGGAGGGTGGCGGCGCGCCTGGTGGTGCTGGCGGTGGCGGTCAAGGGGAGGAGGATAGAGGGAGTTGGAGGGAGAGTGAGAGATTGAGAGATAGGGAGAGATGGAGAGAATGAAAGAAAGAAAGAGAGACAGAAAGAAAAGGGAAAGGGGAGGGAGAGGGGTGGAGTATAGGAGAGAGGGGGGACTGTCATTGGCAGATGTAAGGGGGAGGCAGGGAGCAGGTCGGGGGAGAAAGAAAAAGAAGAAAGAGAAAAGAAAAAGACAAAGGAGGAAAAGAAAATGAAAAAATAAGTTAATAAATAAATTATTAAATAATAAATTTATTAGAATAAAATGGGATAATTAAGTAAAGGAGAGGAAAGGGAAAAGCAAGAAAAGAAAAGAAAGGAAAATAATAATATTATTTAAATCAGGTAAAAGTTGATTGTTCCAGAAATGTTCCCAAAAATTTTCAAAAATAAAAAAAATATTATTTTAAGGTACATGATGAAATCAGATTCAAAAAATTCAATCTAATTTTCAATTTAAAATCTTGAAATCAACCGGTGATACCGGCCGACACCAAATTCGGTCGAGTTTTGATATATTCAGAAAAAATCCCCAAAAATGTATTAAAGTAGAAAATGTGGTTTTAAGAAATAATGTAAAAGTGAATTTTAGAAATTCAATTTTATTTGTAAATTAAAAATTCAGGAATTGACCAGCGATACCAGTCGACACCGATTTTAAAGATCTTGCAAAATAATTTGGAAAATTTTCAAAAAATCATGAAAAATCTAAAATATTAGAAAATGATATTTGTAACTGAAATCGCTCAAATCGGACTATCATAAAGATCAAATTAGGAAGTACACTATGATCGAGTCCCCAGTTCAGACTTGGCAACTCTGAATCTAAAAATCCGAATGCGATACCAAATAATAATGTAAATAATCACAAAATAAAAATAAATACAGAGAAAAATTAGAAAAATATGATTGAAAAATTGGGACACGTACTCGAGTACGTATTCGGGAATGGGGTGTTATAGTATTTCTAAGAAAAATAATTCGATGTTAAGTGTTAGAAGAAAAGAAGAATATTAAAGCTGATAAGCTAGGGTTTAGAAAAGAATTAAAGAAATATGACCTACTAATTATCTACCACCACTAACTAACTAACTATATAAGAATCTTTTCACTTTAAATCCTAACATGATGATCCACTATAAATCAAGCAAGATAGATAAGAAAGAAACAAGATCATATTTGAAAAAACACTAACCAAGGTTTAACATTAAAATATCAAGATGTCAATCAAGCATAAGATAAGAAAAACTCTTGAAAAGTACTAGCAAATATTTGACCTAATTCCCATCCTCATGTGCCTTCAAGATACTCGCTTTTGCAAGGCTTGGAGTAAGCATGCATATGACTCAATCGGTATATCTTAATATAGAATTAGAAGTAGTGGTGAAGAGATTAGAAAGTCATGAAAATAATTAACTAAGCATGATGAAAGTAAAACAAAGCATGTAGATGAAATCTAAAGAAGTTCATAAACAAAATAAAGCAAGTAAAATAATAAGAAGAAGATTGAATAAAATAATAGAAGAATGTTTATTGAAGTTGTTACCGTCAACTACAAGAACTCCTTCTCTTTATGAGTCTCTCTTTAACCAAAAACTAGAAATTTACAAAAGAAAATCGAAAAAGAGAAGAACTAAAAAAAAATCCTAATTTGTGATCTCTGAGATGGAGATCCTTGATTATGAGAGATTTCAGCTCTTTAAGTAGATCTTAGAGCCAATCACAATAAGATACACATTAAGAGGTTTAATTCAATCCCATTCAATATGAGGAATTCAATTCTGAACTGATCGCAGCAAGTCGACATGTTGATCACTGAATATGACTTATCAGACGGCTGAATTCAATATAGTAGTCAACATAAGAATTGTATCCCTTCAAATTCTCCTTCTGTAGCATCATGAATCATTGATTTTATATTTTGTAGAGAAAGTTATGATCAATAAACTAAAAGATGTTCAGTCTAAATCTGAGTCTGAATTGATTTGAACTCCGAATTTAATTTGAATTATCCTCCTCATCTCTAATTAGGATTAGCTTTATCACATTCATCTTCTAAAAATATATCTTTTGATATTGAATTTGAATTGTGAAGATGATGATATATCCTTTCCTTCTCTTGATTTCAAATTGATTTTAATTGAAATCCAAATT